>JBBPBX010000165.1:44604-58997 GCA_038048925.1 Garcialebias charrua | reverse complement strand
GTATCAAAAGAGAAAGTTAGGTTGTGTTGTTGTTTGAAGTTAAAACTATTAATATTGACAAAGTTACGAGTTTTATGTTTATTTGACAATGATTTCAAATGTATTTGAAGGCTAAATACAACTAAATGGTGAACATTAATTTATTTGTACAGTTTGTAATGTTTTTTCTGAGACTTTTGTATTGTTTATATCAATATCGAATAGTATTGTTATCGACCGAAATTAAGAAATTTATTGTGATAAAAGTTTTGTCCATGTAGTCCAGCCCTATTTAAGAGTTGTGAATTAATCGTATATGCACATTTTTGTTCTGTAGAGGGAAACTGGATTACTTTAGAATTCCCATGCATGCACAGAGATAACATGCAAACTCCACACAGGGTTTCAACCTGTTTTTCTTGCTGTGAGGTGACAATTTTAACCAGTTCCACAGGGTCACTTGAATACGATATGACACTACTAAAACCTATTTGAATACAAACCATAGTAATGGTGTGTTGGACTGTTTGTGATGTGTTTGTTTCACCCTAAAGTGTATTTCTCTAAAGTGAAACTGGTTGTCATTACAACTAAGTTACTTGCACACATAGTCATTATTCTGTCTCTCTGAGTTTTCCTTTTGGTTAACGGTTATAGAGAGCTGGCTCTGTAGTCGCTTCAAAGACAATAATATTTTCAAGCTGCTCCATATTATGTATTCTGATTCTGATAGTGAAAGATACTGCTGAAGTGCCATTTGCGTTAGTGGATTGATCAGTGAACTATAATAATGAATTTAATTTATAACGCACTTTTCATTAATGAAAATCTCAAAGTGCTACAAAGTGCAACAAAATTAAAGGTCAAATAAAACATGTGATAAAACAAATAAAATATATGGCAGTACAGTAGTAAGATTACCAGTGGGGTGAAACTCAGTTTCAATATCTATTAAAACTTGAAACCCTGGACAGACTGATGTATAGTCACTGACATACTGACAACTTTGTACATTGCTTTAATACTAATATAAATAACAAGGAAAAAATACAAACTCTCCAGGAAGGACACAGAAACTGTTTAAATGCTTCATAAAATTACTTTTCTGAAAGTCTCTCAGATGAAAAAATAATAATAATTCCTGTCTTACTTTGTATAATGAAGGGAAGCCAGTGATTACTTGTGCCGCATTGTACAAACAGAGGTGCTATAGCAACATTTTCTGTTTTTCATAATATTCAACAAGCTTTATACTGTATGTTTTTTTAAACTCACACTATTTCCTTGTTATGAAGTAACTTCTAGCGTAATTGCCCAAAATCTGTTCTGTTACAATTTAAGCAGAACTTTTCATTACTGAAAATATTAAATACAGGAGGAAGCAGGGAAAGATACAGGCAGTACGGCTTTAGAATTACTTGACATTCTTTTTTTTAATCCAACCAGCCAGCCGAGTAAAATGAGGATCTCTAAAATTCCCTAGGAATTATGAGTTAACGAAGTTATCCCATCAGACTGAGCAAAAATAGAAGCCATACTTCATGCTCCAAAGATCTCTGTGACATGTCTTACATAATCCTGCAGCAGAAATATCTCAAATGGGTTAATTACCCAAGGTAGTCCATGTATGCACACGTTGATGCACACATTTCCCAACACATTTCTAGAGTTCAGTTTTAAGTCAGACCAGAAAAATCAAACAGGTTGTTTCACAATCATTCACCTAAAGTTTTATTAAGCCTTTTAAATGTATTCTACATTCAGCTTGACTGCTTGCCTAAACTGAAAGTCCTTAAACAAGCAAATAGTTTGTGAAAAACTACTTTTATAAAACACTTTACTCATATTTACACACAGCCATCCTGGTGCACAGCCTTGTGACTTCCCGCAACTCCCTTCTCTACGGCCTCCCCAACAAATCTCTCCACAAGTTACAGATGGTCCAGAACTCAGCTGCCCGTGTCATCACTCAAACCTCTTACTATGATCACATCACTCCTGTCCTGCAGCAGCTCCACTGGCTCCCGGTTAAATCACGCATCATCTTCAAAATTCTACTTCTCACGTTCAAAGCCATCCACAATCTTGCCCCTCCTTATCTATCTGACCTCCTGCAAATCTCCATCCCATCACGCTCTCTCAGATCCTCCTCTTCACTACATCTCCATGTACCCTCTGCCCACCTCTCCACCATGGGGAGCAGGGCCTTCACCTGCTCTGCCCCTCACCTCTGGAACGCCCTACCGCCAGACCTTCGCAACACCACCTCCCTTTCTCTGTTCAAGACTGCCCTGAAAACACATCTCTTTAGACTAGCTTATCATTAACTTTACTAAATGTGTTTTTATTATTTTGCATTTTATAATCTTCATGTATTTTTATATTTCAATTTGTCACTGATAATGTTTGCACTGTATTGGTTTGTTAAGTGTCCTTGGGTGTCCTGAAAGGCGCTTTTAAATAAAATTATTATTATTATTATTATTATATTTTTTTTCCCTTCCTCGCTCTGCAAGAGGTGGCAGCTTCGTTGCTTCCCCCCTCCCCCCCATTTTTTTATTTTCCCTGCTCTTCTCTCTGTATGTGTCTGCAGCTCCTCGGGTACTCATCTCCCGAATGTAAATTGAGATTATGGATTTGGTATCATGGACGATCAACTCTATTGAAAATATTTTTTCAACAAAATGACAAGGTCCGGGGGAACCAGCTTGTCCAGCACAGACGCACTCTGGGGGATACGTCATGGACTCGTGAGGGTGGACGGTGATGTGTCTCACAGTCCTGTCTGTGGAGGACGTTGAAGACGTTTACATAATTGGATTTATGATCGAGGGACTCTGCTTTTTGGCGTTGGTGGGGCTCTGCTCTATCCGAAATTGAGGAAGACTTCGGCAGCAGTTTCGGCCATGGCAAAGCTTCAATCAATCAATCATTCACCTTTATTTTACCAGGTAGAGCCCGTTGGGATCGAGATCTCTTTTACAAAGGTGACCTGTTCAAGTGGTCAGTAGCACACGTCACATGGTAATTGACAATAAGCATTTGCATTTAACAAAAGAAAAAGAGAACTTTCTGTGCAAGGTCATCAGAACTGCTGGCTGAACAACATCAACAGAACTGTGGCTGATCTGAAAAAGGCTCATGGACTAATCTCACCACCTCAACCTCAAATGCATATGTAATCTGTTTTAATTGTGCTTGCTGGTAGAGTTTTTTGATGTCTCATATAGTGTCCTAATGGACAAGATGTGAAATATATTTTTTGTAATACCACTATCTACCCTCATGGTTCTCCCCACTTTTCATATCTAATATTATTATTCTGATAAAGAATAAGATGCCCGCGCTGATCAATTAGCTGCAGCTTCGTACACTTAGTCCATCTTTCGGACGACTGTGCATACATATTCCCGTTGTACCTCGGTTCAATGTCAATAAAGATTATTCTGATTCTGATTCTGATAATTAAAGTTGAGTTCAAATCTACACAAAGCAATAGTGATCTTGTGAAAGTAAATCAAAACATTTTTAGAAGTTAAATTACCGTTTTAGCTGTTGTAAACAATTTGAACATCTTTTGGACATTTTTGTAGTAAAACGTATCAAACGATTTACACAGACTAAATAGGTTTATAGGGAAAAATTAGTTTGGAATTTTAGATTTCCAAAAATGTGTCTCTAACGTATATGTTGCATTTAGTTAGAAACAACTTCTATGAGCTTCAATAATTTTAATTAATTTTTAAGCTTGTGCACTACACATTGTGTACTTTAAAACAAAACATGTTGAAAACAGGGATGCCAACAGTTTAACAGTAATTTAAAATACAGTCAACAAACCCAACACAAAATAGAATTATATAAATAAAAGTGCATATATTTAGTAAATTCACTTTTTTCCCCACACTTTCTAAATAGATTCTGATGTCTGGCTGTTGTTCAGAGAGAACAGATGTGTACCAGTCAGAAGGCTGGTTCTTTCCCTGCTTCTGCAACCTACATGTCCCCTTTTCCACCGGTCGGCACGGGTCGGATATTACGTCATATGTGCGTCGCAGACACCCACTTTACGCCTTCTCCACCGGATATTCCGAGCTGCGCCGCGCCAGATTTTTGGTGTGGTTTCAGAGGGGTGACAACCCGTGCTCACCCGCGCTGGAAGGAGAATTCTGTGTGGACTCGAGCTGTTTTCACGGAAGCGAGGGAAGCGAACACGGAAGGACTTTACATGAATAACACGGTAAAAACAATTATTTGTTTTTAAAATTATAGCAAAGATGGGTCTTCAGCTGAACGTGTCCTTAATAAAATCACGTACTGCTCAAAACTGCAGGATTTTAAAAAGTACGATTGCCACGAGCAACGCACGCGGGCGGCTTAAAATGTAGCTCAATGAACAGATATAAAAATATATTTCATAGCTGACTTTATAGTACGAGGGCTCCTGAGCTCAACCACTCTTTAATAATGTCACGTAGTGGTCAAATCTGCTGCATTTAAAGTAGGTTCGCTTTGACTTCTTCCAAACATGTGCGTGCACTATGAAAATAAATTATAAAAATTCGAATATTAATTCAAATAACTCCAACGGGTTACAGTCAGTACATGAACATCTTGTGATTACACTGTGTTAGTTTGGATAATATAAGTGGTGTGGTTTTTTAGGTACTTCATGATAAGTGTTACAAAGTACTATGGCGAAAATAATTGAAGCTAGCTTGACACATTTATGTCTATAAAACATTGAATATTAATTCAAATAACTCCAACGGGTTACAGTCAGTACATGAACATCTTGTGATTACACTGTGTTAGTTTGGATAATATAAGTGGTGTGGTTTTTTAGGTACTTCATGATAAGTGTTACAAAGTACTATGGCGAAAATAATTGAAGCTAGCTTGACACATTTATGTCTATAAAACATTGAATATTAATTCAAATAACTCCAACGGGTTACAGTCAGTACATGAACATCTTGTGATTACACTATGTTAGTTTGGATAATATAAGTGGTGTGGTTTTTTAGGTACTTCATGATGTGTTACAAAGTACTATAGCAAAAATAACTGAAGCTAGCTTGACACATTTATGTCTATAAAACATTGAATATTAATTCAAATAACTCCAACGGGTTACAGTCAGTACATGAACATCTTGTGATTACACTGTGTTAGTTTGGATAGTATAAGTGGTGTGGTTTTTTTAGGTACTTCATGATAAGTGTTACAAAGTACTATGGCAAAAATAATTAAAGCTAGCTTGACACATCTATGTCTATAAAACATTGAATATTAATTCAAATAACTCCAACGGGTTACAGTCCGTAAAGTGTCCTTGTGCAGGATGCTGAACCCTGAGTTAACCCCAGTCAATCAGTGCATGAGCAGGCATTAATGGGGAAATGTGGCTTCAAGTGTAAACATGCCTGAAGTGGTCAATAAAACTGTAAATTCAATCTACTTATTGTTTAGCTCAATAAACACTATACCACTGTGCATCCTCAACAAAATCAACTTTATACTCTTTTTGTTGTTGTTGTTGTTGTTGTTGTTGTTGTTGTTGTTGTTGTTGTTGTTGTTGTTGTTGTTCTTGAATCCATCCAGATGACCTGACTTAATTTCGTTAAATTTTGTTCTATTTCTTCAACAGAGATTGAGTTGACTGTCCTTACACAAGTGTTCTCTAAAACACCCTAAACTTTGTCTTTGTGTCATCAACCTCTACCAGCAGCAGAAACGTCTTGTGAAAAACACTGAAAACGTAAAGTAAGCAGTTACAGCTCTTATGGTAGGTGCACTTCTACGAGCGTCTCTAAAAAAATTTTTTTAAATCAATTTCACACACTGACCTGAAGATGGAAAATATCTATTTTCAGCCATTTCTGACAGATTTACAGACATACCTTAAATATTGAACATATTATTTTGCACAACTAAACAGAAATGAGACCCATGAGAGACATCCATAACAACCACGGGTCAAAACCTTGACTTTAATAAAGTTACAAGATTTGTCGTCCGACCTTCTGGTTTTTGTGGCCCAATAAGGAGAAAACACAGTTTAATAATAGAAATGAGGCCACTGACATCACAGTCTATTATCCATGTACATATAGGTACAAAGCCATCCAGCAGATGCTCTCATTCAGAATCATTTACAGTCTAAATACTCAGCCCTCATGTCACAAGATGAAACAGCGTGGCGCTGGCCAAAGATGTGATGACGTTAGGAGCAGAGGGAAACAAATGGGCACATCTGAACCGAAAAGAGGAATTGAGAGGAAATTCTACATCAATAGTACCAACATAAGCTAAGTGAATATGTGTTTAAACTGAGAGTAGAGTCTGTGAGAAACAAAACAGGAAGGAAAAAAATGTTGCTTAAAAAAATCCTTAGCTGGTAAATTGTAGCGTATTGTCTGTTCCATTATATTCCCAGGGTGGCCCCTCAAGGTCACAGTTTCTCATTCCTTCTCAGAGCAAAAACAAACTCGTAGTTTAAGTTAGAGAATGTTGATTGAAACACTTAATCTGTAAAATACATCTGAACAGATTGGTATGAAACTGTTCCCAGCTTATGTTACTACAATGTACTTTGAAAAGGCTTGACACACAACCACATTACAGAAGGGCTTCGTTCTCTTTAGTAACCTTAATGATCTTTGACAATCACAGTTACTAAAGGGACACAGTGAAAAGTAGTGAAGGTCAAAATACTTGCTCAATATGAACTCTTTACTCAGTGTAAACAAAAATACAAGTTTGCCTCTTCAAACCTCTCAAGATTAGACCAAAAACAGGACGGCATCACATTAACCTGCAATGAGAAGTCCTTGCCTACTTTGTCACAACTTGCCAGATTGTTCTTCTTGGTAACTAAAGGGAACGAGGCTCTTTGATTGAGAGCAACAGTTATCTTTTAAAACTAATGCTCTTCACAATGTGTACTAATACTACAACAATTTAAATATCCCTGTATATTTATGCTAGTACATCTGTCATTTTTAAATCTGGATAAAATAAAGATATACTTTGTAAAACAAATGTGTTGAAAGGTCTTTGTAACTTCTTGTTTTCCATTTTTAAGGTGGAACTGATGTTCTGACTCCATGATGAAACCGTATAGCTTTTTAAAAAAACGAGCGAACACTAGCTCCTAATTTGAAATGTTCAACAGCCCACTGACGTGCAATTGTGTCAAAGAAGCAAAGTGTGCAACTAGCAACTAGCTCATGAACTGTTCTACCTGTATTATGGAAATAATCACAGAAGTTATATACAGAATTGGCAGAGAAATAAAGAAATGAAGAACTGCATCATCAATAGAGAGCAAAGTTGAAATGTGGCTTTGTATATAATAACCAGAATCTGACTCACCCCTCATATCTCAGAGCGTAGAATATTTCTCAATTTCCTGATTAAAACTTGGCAATTAATAATAATAATAATAATTAATTCAATTTATAACGCACTTTTCATTACTGAAAATCTCAAAGTGCTACACAGGAGCCAAGATGGTGTAGTGGTTAGGGCGTTTGACTTGGGACCCGAAGGACGCGGGTTCGCGTCCCGGCCACTACACACCTTGGGGTGTCTATGAGTGCACACCTATTTCTCCAGCTCCCCGAGCGCCTTCTATGGCTGCTCACTGCACCACCTGGTAGGTGGTTGGGTTAAATGCAGAGACGAATTTCGTCTGTGTATGGGAAACATACGCAGATGACAAGATTAGACAATTATTATTATTATTATTATTATTACATATATTGAATGCTACACACATTCATAAACCGGTGGCGGCAGACTACCATGCAAGGTGCTTTCCAGTCCTACCGGGAGCAACTCAGGGTTAAGTGTCTTGCCCAAGGACACAACGACACATGGTGCGGGTCCCGGGAGTCGAACACTGCACTAAAACCATAGATATACGGTAAGATCTGATGTAGTATATCTCCGTATCCTTTACATATACTTATACTTATATTTCAGGATATTCCCGGAAATGGACCGCAATGATCCTTAAAAAATCCCAAGATCCCAAAATCCGGATACATATCTTTGCCAGGCCCTTGACAAATAACAGCCACATTTATTTTGTATCTGCCGGAGATAAGTATCCAGATTTTGGGATTTTTTAAGGATCATTGCGGTCCATTTCCGGGAATATCCGAACACAGATCCTTCCGTATATCTATGGTTTTTTACGCCAGATACCCTTCCTGACGCAACCACAGACTACCGAGCTACCATAGCCTTCTGTGTGGAGCAGAGTGTGTAGGGGAGCAGATGGTGGGGGCTAAGGGCCTTGCTCAAGGGCCCAGAGCGGGGCAATTGATGGTGGAGGCAGGTGTAGATGCTTCATCTTTTTCACCCCCATTTTGACGTTGTCGGTCTCCGGGGTCAAACTGGCAACGTTCCGATCATAGGCTCACCTTCTAGTCTCTGCGCCACCACTATCCCCCTATATGTGTCATATGACTTAGTGTATACAGTATTCAATGTTTTCCATGAAATAAAAAGCAAAGTTTAACATCATATTAGGCCATTTAAGTTTTTTTTTTTTTGCATTCCTGAATTGATGCCAATCTAAAAAATTAAAAGAATCAAAGTACTTTTGCTATGGGTCCATACCTTTCTTGTATGATTGGAGCCATCCCCCCGATCCTTAACACCCTGCTTCTAACATTATCATTCTTGTGATCCTCCCAGCCATCACTTGTTAAGACTATTGTATCATTGTCTTAATTATATTATTACCATTACCAACATCTTCCCGATTTCAATAGCAACACCTAATTTCAGCTCTGGTCAGTCACTCAAAAAGCAAAACCTCAGACCACAGATCCACAGCAGTCTTACAAGTCTTCACCAGATATTTTGTGTCGCCATAAAAACATGTCAAACTGTAAGGAAAAGGGCAGCTCAAAGAAATACTGCTAAACCACAAAACTCTACAACACAATGTTGCACCCCACCCATAGGCAAGCAAGCACAAAACAGTGCTATTCAGAATCCTGCCTTGAAAGAGAAATAGGTCACCAAACAGAAAAGAAGTCTAGTTTGAAATGCTGACAGCCATTCATGTAACATAATATAGGATGAAGTTAAAAAGCAGCCCCCGGGTGACATGAGACTTTTTATTTATATATTTATTTGACTGCTGAGCTCTAAACTCCGGCTTTTACAAACCAGTTCCAGGCAGGTTAAAGCAATGTAGCCTAAACATCAAAACATATTACAATATAATGTAATAATAATCACATTACATTTACATCCAACATTGTGTTTGCAATTATTCCCAACATCCCAAACTTTGTGATTGGTATGATAATTCCCATTTTAATTGTTTAATTTTTTAACTTATAATAATAATAATAATAATGTCTTTGTCATCTGTGTATGTTTCCCATACACAGACGAAATTCATCTCTGCATTTAACCCAACCACCACCAGGTGGTGCAGTGAGCAGCCAGAAAGCGCCCGGGGAGCTGGAGAATTAGGTGTGCACTCATAGACACCCCAAGGTGTGTAGTGGCCGGGGCGCGAACCCGCGTCCTTCGGGTCCCAAGTCAAAAGCCCTGCCACTACACCATCTTGGCTCCTTCCACAATCCACCCTCTCACACTTAGATAACATTTTGTGGTTTAGAAATTGTTTTAAAATGCAGAACATATTGTAACAGTAAATATGCTCCACCAGAGTGACACTGGTTTTAGAGCGTACAAAAACCTTTCACCACAGGCTTCTGCATAAACAAAACATCCATCCATCCATCCATCTTCTTCCGCTTATCCGGGGTCGGGTCGCGGGGGTAGCAGCCTAAGTAGGGAGGCCCAGACTTCCCTCTCCCCAGCCACTTGGAGCAGCTCCTCCGGGGGAATCCCAAGGCGTTCCCAGGCCAGCCGAGAAACATAGTCCCTCCAGCGCGTCCTGGGTCTTCCTCTGGGTCTCCTCCCGGTGGGACATGCCCGGAACACCTCACCAGGGAGGCGTCCAGGAGGCATCCTAACCAGATGCCCGAGCCACCTCAACTGGCTCCTCTCGATGTGGAGAAGCAGCGGCTCTACTCCGAGTCCCTCCCGGATGACTGAGCTTCTCACCCTATCTCTAAGGGAGAGTCCAGCCACCCTGCGGAGAAAACTCATTTCAGCCGCTTGTATCCGAGATCTTGTTCTTTCGGTCATAACCCAAAGCTCATGACCATAGATGAGGGTGGGAACGTAGATCGATCGGTAAATTGAGAGCTTTGCCTTTTGACTCAGCTCTCTCTTCACCACGACAGACCGGTACAGCGCCCGCTTCACTGCGGACGCTGCACCTATCCGCCTATCGATCTCACGCTCCAGTTTTCCCTCATTCGTGAACAAGATCCCGAGATACTTAAACTCCTCCACTTGGGGCAGGACCTCCTCCCCGACCCGGAGAGGGCATGCTACCCCTTTCCGGCTCATAAACAAAACAATTCCAACGAATTGCAGGTCACTGACCATATATTTGATTAAGCATACCTCTCTCAGAGATCGTCTTGGCTGGACATGTGGGAAACAATCTGTGGGTCATATTCAGTATGAGAGTCAGAGAGTCAGAGAGTCTTTATTGTCATTTGCACCGCATGTAGTACATGTGATGAAATGAGATTATGTACACATGGTCCCAGTAACATCCAACAACAAAATGTAAAGAAAAACAGTAATAACATCTAGGCTATGAACTAAGAAAAACATCCAACTAGAAATACACTAAGCCCTAGAGTAATAGAAAAACGTCATTACAAACAGCAGCACGAACATGAGTCTTTATGAGCAGATGGTCACAGATGAACACAGCAACAAGAAAACAGATCAGCATCGATGTGATATTTCACAGTGATTATTCTTATTATTTATTTATTCATGAGTCTAACAGCCTCAGGGTAGAAGCTGTTCCTCAGTCTAGTGGTTCTACATTTGATGCTCCTCAACCTCCGTCCTGAGGGGAGTGGGGCAAAGAGTGTGTGTGCTGGGTGAGTGGGGTCTTTCATGATGCAGGTGGCTTTTTTCCTGCATCTGGAGGTGTAAATGTCTGTGATGGTGGGGAGACTGACTCCAACAGACTTCTGTGCAGCCTTCACCACTCTCTGCAGAGCTTTTCTTTCTGCAGCTGTGCAGCCTCCATGCCACACGTTGATGCTGGAGCACAGGATGCTCTCCACTGCACACCTGTAGAAGGAGGTGAGGACTGGGCTACTCAGACCAGCTCGTCTCATCTGTCTGAGGAAGTAGAGTCTCTGATGACCTTTCTTGATCAGGCTGGTGGTGTTGTTGCTCCAGCTGAGATTATCATTCAAGTGTACCCCCAAGTACTTGTAGCTGGAGACCACTTCCACCACTGATCCACCTATGTAGGTATGTATGTATGTGTGTGTGTATGTATATATTATATAAGATACGGTGTGCATACAGTGGCAGCAGCATTTATGCAAATATGATAAACAGCCAGAAACACACTGCTCAGTCATGTAAGAGGGTCTAACAAAGTGACTTTAGAGTCAACCTGTCCCCATGATTCAGACATGAGGCAGAGCACTGTATATTATGTGTACTTCTCTTTTCTGCAGGAGGGTGCAGTACTTTCCACAGGAAATCCTTGGTCAGAGAGGTGGAACCTCCCCAACCTGAGGTGGATGTTCAATGTCTCCTGACCTCAAAGTGTCTAGACATGTACACATGTGCTCCTATTGTTGTCAGTTCAGAAAATAAAGATGTATAAAAAGCATCTCATGCACTTTAGGAAAACATATCAGGTAATGCACAGACTATAACTTCTAAAGAACAAGTTTTACTGAATAGATATTTCAGTTATTAACTGATAACTACAAACCGGATTTCAAAAAAGTTGGGACACTAAAATTGTGAATAAAAACTGAATGCAATGATGTGCAGATGGCAAATGTCAATATGTTATTCGTAATAGAACATAGATGACAGATCAAAAGGGTAATCTGAGTAAATGTAACATTTTAAAGGAAAAATATGTTGATTCAAAATTTCACAGTGTCAACAAATCCCCCAAAGTTGGGACAAGTAGCAATAAGTGGCTGGAAAAAGGAAATTAAGCATATAACGAACAGCTGGAAGACCAATTAACACTAATTAGGTCAATTGACAACATGATTGGGTATAAAAAGAGCTTCTCAGAGTGTCAGTGTCTCTCAGAAGCCAAGATGGTAAGAGGATCACCAATTCCACCATTGTTGTGCAGAAAGATAGTGCAGCAGTACCAGAATGGAGTTACCCAGCATAAAATAGCAAAGACTTTTAATTATCATCAACCGTGCATAACATCATCAAAAGATTCAGAGAATCTGGAACAATCGCTGTGCGTAAGGGTCAAGGCTGTAAAACTCTACTGGATGCTCGTGATCTCCGGGCCCTTAAATGTCACTGCACCTCAAACAGGAATGCCACTGTCAAGGAAATAACAGAATGGGCTCAGGAATACTTCCAGAAAGCATTGTCAGTGAACACAATCCACCGTTGCCAGCTGAAACTCTACAGTGCAAAGAGGAAGCCATTTCTAAGCAAGCTCCACAAGCTCAGACGTTTGCACTGGGCCAGGGGTCATTTAAAATGGAGTGTGGCAAAATGGAAGACTGTTCTGTGGTCAGATGAGTCACGATTTGAAGTTCTTTATGGAACACTGGGACGCCATGTCATCCGGACCAGAGAGGACAAGGATAGCCCAAGTTGTTATCAACGCTCCGTTCAGAAGCCTGCATCACTGATGGTATGGGGTTGCATGAGCGCTTGTGGCATGGGCAGCTTGCATGTCTGGAAAGGCACCATTAATGCAGAGAACTATGTTCAGGTTCTAGAACAACATATGCTCCCATCTAGACGTCATCTCTTTCAGGGAAGACCCTGCATTTTTCAACAAGATAATGCCAGACCACATTCTGCAGCAATCACAACATCATGGCTACGTAGGAGAAGGATCCGGGTACTGAAATGTCCAGCCTGCAGTCCAGATCTTTCACCTATAGAGAACATTTGGTGCATCATAAAGAGGAAGGTGCAACAAAGAAGGCCCAAGACGATTGAACAGTTAGAGGCCTGTATTAGACATGAATGGGAGAGCATTCCTATTTCTAAACTTGAGAAACTGGTCTCCTCTGTCCCCAGACGTCTGTTGAGTGTTGTAAGAAGAAGGGGGGATGCCACACAGTGGTAAAAATGGACTTGTCCCAACTTTTTTGGGATTTGTTGACGCCATGAAATTTTGAAACAACATATTTTTCCCTTAAAATGATACATTCTCTCAGTTTAAACTTTTGATCTGTGATTTGTGTTCTATTCTGAATAAAATATTAGATGTTGGCACCTCCACATCATTGCATTCAGTTTTTATTAACAATTTGTTTAGTGTCCCAACTTTTTTGGAATCCAGTTTGTATGTTTTTAATGTTATGATGTCCCATATACAGTTATATGGCATCTGATGGATCTCTTCCTGAGTCAACAAACCTACAGTCCTTTATGTGAATAACCTATTTTAATTGTTTAGACTTTCTTTTCATTTTGCCCAGTTAGTCAACATGCATCAATAAATTAATGCGTTTTTATTTTTATTTCTTTTTTTTATGTGTTGTCTAGTTACAAAATAAAGCATTGGAATAAATATCAGCTACCTAAATATTTTTATTACTGAAATGTCGATTATCTTTTAGTACAATACTCAATGGAAAGTTTACATTTAGTGCAACCTTAATATTTTTATTGTGAAAAGCCTTGCGGTTAATCAACTGCAAGGCTTTTCACGATAATAAAATGTACAAACTCATGTCAGGTTTTAACACAAATAAACTGTTCCAACCCAAATAAGTCTGATCAATCCAAATCAATACACTACCATTATTCATATAGATCTAATTCAGAAAAAGTAGCCTACTAACCAAACCAATGTTATGTACAAAAACTACTTTATTTTAGTATTAGAATATTTCCAAAGAGGGGAAAATTTGTTCTTGTTTTCTGTTTTATAAAATCATAATCTGCCTTCTGTGCATTTTATTTTTGTTTCTTGATAGTTGAACATTATTTTCTTATGCTTTAATGATTTGATTTGTTAAACTCACCAGAGTCCACTGTGTGAGCTTGTACACAAACTACTTTTTTCCCCCTGCTGGTCAAACTCCAAACAAGCTCTTTAGACTCACTTTGAGTAACAGACAACGTCATAATCATGTCATTTTGTTCAGTCAACTGAAACTCACTTATCACTCAAAACCAAGACAACACTGAAGTGAAGACACATCACAAGAACAAGTACGAAGCAGAGTTTAAAGTTATGGTCAAGTTAAGTTTAAATAAAGCAGTGAAGGAAAATTTCTTGCACGTGTGCTCAGAATTTTGACAGCTGTTGGGATAGATATACT
>JBBPBX010000165.1:0-19219 GCA_038048925.1 Garcialebias charrua | reverse complement strand
ATATATATATATTGAGCAATTTTATGAATAGTAAAAAAATCATGTCAGTGGATCTTTAACTCAAGATGGCCACCACAGCCTAATGACCTAAGAAAATTAGAAAACACAAACGGCTGTAATTCTGACAATGTTTTTTTTTTCTTCAGATATTGAGCTAAAATTGGGTGTTGTAGTAGATGATCATCTCCTCCACCATACGCGCTAACTGATCAACACATTGTGCAACAACTTAGCTTAAAAAATTGTCAAACTAGCAAAAATATCTCATGAACCACTTGACAGATTTTATTGAAATCCTCTAAAAGTTAATATTAAATAAATATATTCAACTGATTAACATATTTGTAATTAATCCAACTATAGATGGCTGCCAGAGCAAATCAACTTTAGCCAATGCAAAAATTGCTTTAACCCAACTGACTCTCCATGTGGAGTTAATATTTGGTGTGGTCGTAGCTCAGAGGCGTTCACAACACATACTTTGTGAGGCAACAGATCATGGAAGATCATACAAGATATTGAATGAGACTGCAAATATTTTTAAACAGCTATAATGCTATTGTTTCTCAACATACAATGATCTTAGTTTGCAACTCAAACGGTGAAATGTCATTCAAATATTGTCAGACAATTATTTTGAGTGATAATGAGGTGTCTTCTTATTTATTTAAATCACTGGAGTATTAATATTTCAATGAAACTTAATGAAGGTCAGTTTTATCTGATCAAGTAAAAAAAAAATACATCTACACTGTGTATAAAAATAAAAATGTAAAAATGAGTTGCCTGCCTTGTAAGGTAATATTAAACAAAGCTCCCTGAATGTTTCTGCTGTCGGGTCACATACTAACAAAAAAAGAAGAAGAAAAACATCCTGCTCAGCTTGTTGCCACCACTACCGCTGTGGCCGCCGACGCATGTCAGGACCGACCGTCACCTCAGAATCGACCTGTGGGCTAAGATTCCTCATGCGTCTCCACGGGGAACCTGCATTGATCTCACCCTGCCCTCAGTTTCACTGACAATGAATTATGTTTCACAGCGAGCAACACAAAACCTTTAGCCTCAACACCTAAACAAAATCTATAAACATATTTGGATCCAATTAAAAATGTTCCGAGTCAATGTGTAAAATGGTTGTGATGAGCAAGGTCTTGCAGTAAATGAACAAAAATGGGTTTTAATACAACGTTCATTGATTTCAATACAGTATATTGACATCTATTTAACAAGAGATCCAGGAAAGATATGGTACAAATGTAAGAGTTAGAATAGCACTTTAACACACGGCCTGATTTGGCTGTAATGCATTTTAATCAACACACAAAACTGATTTAAAACATCAATACCACAAGAGTTACACAAGATTACAGAGCTGTTATCAGCATCCTGTTGGTTTCTGCCTCACTTCAGCTCACGTGTACAGTCTTTGGATGTGTGTAAGTGTGTGCATATGTCAGTGTGACGCAAGTAGATACCAGCAATCACTGGTGTCTGGTTGCTATGGCTGGAGGTTTCGACGAAGCCGTGTTTCAAATACCTTCCTGTATCTCCTCTCCATCTCTGTGCTGCTGTGTATTTTTTTAAAGTCTGGTTTCCTTTTCTTTCTGTTTTTTACTTCCCTTTTCAAAAATCTATTTTAGGGCTTATTTATATGTGTTTCATTGGTCTTTAATATTTCTATAAACCCATTGACTTTACTTAATGCCTGCTCTGCTCGAACACTTGTCATGGTTTACTTGCATGGCCTCATATTTAGGGTGAATCCCATCACCAGGTGTTACCGCTCTGTTTTCTGACTCTTGTTTTACAAGGAGTAATTGCTAAAATATTTTAAAAAGTGAAACACTTTTCAGAATCTGATCCATTACATGTTGCAGATTCCTTTTGCATAACTCTATACAGCACTGATATGAACATGCCATTAACTAGTTGTGTAGCTTGCAAATGTTATGCAATAAGGATGTGCAATATGGCATGAAATTCATATCACAATATGTATTGTGATGGGTGGCGGTAACGATATATATCACATGTTTTTAGTAAAAAAAAAAAAACTTGAAATAGGAATGAAAAAAAGCATAGGGTGCCCTTTTGCCATCATTTATTTTGAAAACTGCTATACCACAAAATAATCTCAATTAAGAAAATTCCACTACTGTACTAGGTCCAGAGTGTTTAAAAATAAATAACAAATCAAGGATTAGGCTTCTTGCTTGTAGTGCAAAACAGTGCAAAAGTTCCCTTTCGGTCGGTTCACTTCGGTGCAACACATAGGTATGGGGAATTGCGCCCCCGCACGTTCACCTGTGAATTTTCTTTCATCACGCCTGTCAAGGGGGCGGCCGTAGTGTAGTGGTAATGGCAGTCGTCTCCCGATCGGAAAGTGGGCGGTTCGACTCCCGGGACCCGCACCATGTGTCGTTGTGTCCTTGGGCAAGACACTTAACCCTGAGTTGCTCCCGGTAGGACTGGAAAGCACCTTGCATGGTAGTCTGCCGCCACCGGTTTATGAATGTGTGTAGCATTCAATATATGTGTAGCACTTTGAGATTTTCAGTAATGAAAAGTGCGTTATAAATTGAATTAATTATTATTATTATTATCAAGGCCAATGAGACTGCTGCATGAGCAGGAAGCCCCGCCCTCCTGCTATAAAACATGCAGCGTGTCTCATTTCCGTAATCTTGTTGCACTTCACCTCTTTACTTTTTACTTAATTCTGTAAGATTAAGTGTATAACAATGATTGTGTTATACAACAAATACAGAGCTTTATCATTTAATAAGTCCCTGACTTTCTACAGTACTGCGATAGATTTAGCTATTTTTATTCTTACAGAATTAAGTAAAAAGTAAAGAAGTGAAGTGCAATAAGATTACGGAAATGAGACGCGCTGCAGGTTTTATAGCAGGAGGGCAAAGTAAAAAAAATTAAAAATATAACTTTTTTAAACTACATTTGAAATAAAAATCTTAAATTATTTGCCAAGTTATCCTTTAACACCGCCTCTAGACTTCACTGAAGACAACAATTTAAATGTATCTGTGTGTTGGTTTGCAAAATATGTCCGAGTGGTTTCTCTTTCTTTGTGCTTATTGAAGTAGATATTCAAAGCTTTTGCAAATACATGAGACACCCCACCCCCACCTCATCACACACCTTGTTGTTTGCTACCTGAGTCTAGGAATCAAGTTCCAGCTTCTCACTCACGCAACACTTATCTCATGTGCACACAAAGGAGCCAAGATTGACAGAGAACTGTATCATTTATATGAAACCAGGACCTCGTCAGAGGGACACTAGAGATAAACAAACACCAAACTGGTTTGTGAATGACAAAAGAGTCCACCCTTCCAGTATCATCAGTGCATATGAGAACAAGCATCTTCACATTTTTGCTTTGCCCCTTTTCATCTCTCCCCCTCTTGATTTCTGAAACTCTAGCTGCACTCTTGTTCACTCTTCTCATGGTACTCTGTTCTGTCATCATACCCTCCAGAATATCTCCTGTTTTATTATTAAACAGAAAAGACTGTATTGTCTTCCTGTCACTGTAATAAGAATCAGAAAATACACCAAAGTGTGTGTGTTAGATGTGACCTCAACTGGTGAATGCTTTCAAGTTTAGATTAACTATTTATCAAACACTCTTGACAAAAAAACATTTGCACCACGACACCTCTTCTAAAAATGATTTAAAAGTAACTTTTTTTTAAAGAATGCATAAAGTCTGCCACCTTCCAAGTAGTAAATACGTTAATCAGTGTTGTAGTATGTTTTGGCAATGAGTCTCAGACACTTCCACACATACTTTAGCTCATTAGCTGTGAAAATGACTGGCTGATAGATATTTTTATTATTACTATAGTCAATTACCGGAAGCTGTGATGGCAAAGGCAAATACCAGAGCCATATATATAGAGAGTTCTGACACTCTTTGAAGTCGCCGACAGGCGGTCAATCGTTCCAAACAACGGCTATGGAAACCTTGTGGAGCTGTGCCCTCTGGCGGCGACGGAGCGCTACTGCAGGCAGAGTCAGACTGTAAAACAGAGCCATGGAACAAATCGCCCCCTCCATGACCCACGTGACTTCCGCATTCCATTCTTACAACGGAACTCTATGGAAGTGTCGCAACTCTCACTTTATATGGCTCTGGCAAATACACACCAAACAAACACTGAGAATCAGAATCAACTTTATTGTCATTGCACAGTTAAGTACTGCAAAATGTTGTTCCGTACAGCCGTCTGAAGGATAGACGGAAGTGTACCGGGACTGTGGCTTTCTAGGAGTGCTGCCCTTATCACTTAGACAAGAAAAGGTGAAGAAAAGATGAGAATACATGGTATAAAAAAAGATATCTCAAGATATCTCACACCATGGCCTTGACACAAGGAACACAAATCTACCTCAGCAAGCAACATAGAGAAACATAATACATTTTGCAGGAAAGGGGGGTACGACAAGAAGGTGAGATTGTCCATGAACATTTCCAGATAGTTTCCATAGTCCTGATAAAGATGTTACCGTGTTTCTCTTTTGGTCCACTCTGATAAGGGTCCTCAGGGAGGGGGGTGGCAGAGCAGGGCTTCTTATTTACGTATCCACCAGGAGCAATTTGAGATGAAAATGGTATCAATTGCATTGATAGACCAGCTGACCAGATCCATAATAATTTTCGATTTGGAAGATGTGTAAAGAGAGGCTCTGAGATTCACAGGACAAAAGAAAATGAAGGAGGGGAGGCAGGAGAGGGAAAGAGAGCATCCGTCTTCGTCAAGAGCGAGAGAAAAAATAAAAAAGCAAGGTCCTCCTGGGGACTCAGGAGGATTAGACTGTCTGGCAAGGGGGGGAACTAGCAGTCACTGTACCAACCCCCTGTGGTGCCAGTATTCACAGCCAGTCATGATGAAGGCAAGGGGAAGCTGAGGAGCGAGGAGCATGAGCTCAGTAAAGGCTGAGTTAGACTCGCGCTTTGGTCCGCAGCTGGAGCGCGCGCGCTGCGCGTGCACTGTGCCGTGCGGCGAAATGCGTTTACAGTGTCGCCTCTGTGTTTATAGTTGTCCCACGGCGGCGCATGGCAAAGTGCTGTTCTTTTACGGACCAGCAGGAGGCAGTACCCTCTAAAACCTGTGCATATGTTGCAAGAAAGGTGTAGAAGAAGAAATCTACCGTAGAAGAAGAACTGTTTGACGTCACACAACAAAAACAAATAGCTTTCTGCTCGCGTGCTGAACTGTTGTCTTTATTTGCGGTTTTAATGCATGGAGTCAGCGGAGGAGAAAGCGATCACGTGACTTTTGGCGAAAAAACAAAAGAAAAGTCCGACTCCAGATCAGGAATGAAGGATAATTTAATACATTTTGTGTCACAAAACATTCCTCCATGCGTCGCGACTCCGTCTCCACGACCACAGCGGCGCAAACAGCTGCAGGCTCCGGCGTGAAGAGGGTGAAGGCTGTCGGTGAGGACCTGTCAATCAAATCGTAGCGCCCACCGCGCGCGCGCAGGGCTTGCGGAGTTTCAAAAATTCAGAGGTGCACGGCACGCGCTAATCCCCTGCGCGGGGCCAATGCGCAGGGGCGGGGACTGTGAAATTGCGTCACTTTTGGAGTGCGCACCCTCGCGCGCTGCGCGACGCGTCAAGTATGAATCTAGCTTTAGCCCATTGTCATAGAAGGTTATGCAATGTGTTTTGCTTTTTAGCCGCATTCAAATGACAAAACACAGCTTGCATCAAAGTACTGAAAGGGAAAGATTCAGAGGTCAAATGAACAGATTAAATCACAAACAAAAAAATTGGAAAATTAAAAAAATAGTGGGGAAAAAAAAAGAAAAATGTCTTCAATAGAACTGGTCCAGCTGAGTCACTTCATTGCAGTGCAGCCTTGCCTTCACTTCACAGCAAAGGCTCTGGTAAGGCTCTGGTAAATTATAGAACAAGTAGAGTCACAGTAACTACCGCAGCTGTGAGGCTGACTCTGGCACTGCTGTCTAACAAGCCTAAACTGATACAGTGGCCCACAATAATGTGACAGTCTGGATAGAGCACATCACGGGGGGAGCGGGGGCACATTTTAAAGCTCCATACTCAGGGTTTTATACAATTATTAAGCTTTTTTTTCTCTCTTTTTATAAAGCTGCTTTTGTATTTTGCCATTTGAAATACTTTTATTGAAGTATTTCTGAACACAAACTGTAAAAGATCTCAATCACAGCCTGATTACTCCTGTTTCCCACCCGAAAAAAGAAGAAAAATAGGCATTAACTATTCAGTTGCAACTTCTAATTAATTTGTAAGCTCTCAGCACAACATTATAGTAATTTATTTGTTGTAAGCACACAGAACAGGGTTTAAAACAACTTTTGTGAATTGAATCCCATGAAATTCCCATTGCTCTGACAAAAATTTGCAGGCATGTTTTGTGCCATGATGCAAAATAATTAATTGTGGTAGATATGATTTAAATGGCTTTGACTGAGCAAGTGTACTGTGCTGTGCAGCCTCCCAGCTTTAATGAGCCACAATGATAAATTAGAAATGAAGAAGTAGTGATAAAGAATAGACAAACTCCTAACATGGGACTAGTGATTTGTCAGACCATTTGCGGTCCTTATTAATAACCACACATCTCCAGCAGCACTCTGTAAACACTGCAAATAAATCCCATCTTGTTCTTGGTTTGCTCTTTACAAAACGGAAAATGTACACCAAGGTAACAAAATATTAATAATTTTACAACTTAATATTTACATCACAAACATCAGAAATGTGTTTTTCTTTAGACTTTCTGTGTTTCAATTTAAATTCAAGATTTTCCCCCCAAAATTAGGATATTAAATGTATAAAAATATTATTAATTAAGCAGATCTTTTTCCAATTAGTAGTGGCAGAATGACTCATTTTCTTGTATCCATCATACTGTATAAGGGTGTTAAGGATAGAAACAAAGCAGGTTAAATGTCCACATAGTAAATGAACTGTACTTATATAGCACCAAATGTCTTATTGAGAATCCGTGTATGGTTCATTCTTTGGTTATTCCGTTTCAAAATAAAAACAAAATAACCAAACAAGCTTTGGTTATTCCGTTTTTTTTGTTTTAAAACGAAATTACAAAAACGGTTTTTAATCCGCGTATCCGTTTTTGTAATTTTGTTTTAAAACAATAAAACGGAATAACCAAAGCTTGTTTGGTTATTTCGTTTTTATTTTGAAACGGAATAACCAAAGAACGAACCATACACGGATTCTTACTGAGATACTCAAAGCGCTTTACACTACAATCTTTGTCCTCATTTACCCATTCATACAGCACTCTACTAGATCTCTACAAAGCTAATTGACCTTTCGCAAAACCCCGCCCCCAACCGGCCATTGTCCAATCACACGTCACTAGCATCTCCGGCTATGTAAGCTAGGTCCGACATTCTACAAGATGGTGAAGCGATGCGCCTATGGATTGTGTAAATCAGACAGCAGGTATCCCAAGAGTTTGTCTGGTGGAGTCTTGTTTTTTCCCTTCCCAAAGCCGAAAACACAACTGGAACGGTGTCAACAATGGATAAAACAGTGTGGAAGGCCTCACTCCCAGCTTAATGTCTCGAAGATAAACAAGCATTCGTATGTATGCTCAAAGGTAAGACAAACATTCATTGTGACTGTCCTGCTCTAGAAGTAATACTAGCTTTTCTACTAAACGATTGCCTGTATAGCACATTTGAGATTAAATTCGATTTTTTATTAATTTTTGAAGACATGCAACAAGGTCGCGCTAGCATAAAATTAGCATCGGTTTTACTTCCATCTAAAGTCATTCATATCTCCTAAACCACTCATTGGACATTTTTCCTGCTTTCAGAGTGTAATTATGCATGGCTTTTTTACTAAACGATTGCCTGTATAGCACATTTGAGATGAAATTCGATTTTTTATTAATTTTTGAAGACATGCAACAAGGTCGCGCTAGCATAAAATTAGCATCGGTTTTACTTCCATCTAAAGTCATTCATATCTCCTAAACCACTCATTGGACATTTTTCCTGCTTTCAGAGTGTAATTATGCATGGCTTTTTTACTAAACGATTGCCTGTATAGCACATTTGAGATGAAATTCGATTTTTTATTAATTTTTGAAGACATGCAACAAGGTCGCGCTAGCATAAAATTAGCATCGGTTTTACTTCCATCTAAAGTCATTCATATCTCCTAAACCACTCATTGGACATTTTTCCTGCTTTCAGAGTGTAATTATGCATGGCTTTTTTACTAAACGATTGCCTGTATAGCACATTTGAGATGAAATTCGATTTTTTATTAATTTTTTAAGACATGCAAAACGGTCGCGCTAGCTTAAAATTAGCATCGGTTTTACTTCCATCTAAAGTCATTCATATCTCCTAAACCACTCATTGGATATTTTTCCTGCTTTCAGAGTGTAATTATACATGGCTTTTTTACTAAACGATTGCCTGTATAGCACATTTGAGATTAAATTCGATTTTTTATTAATTTTTGAAGACATGCAACAAGGTCGCGCTAGCATAAAATTAGCATCGTTTTTTCTTCCATCTAAAGTCATTCATATCTCCTAAAACCACTCAATGTATATTTCTCCTGCTTTCAGAGTGTAATTATACATATTATATAGAGTGTAATTATACATAATTATATTGCGCTGGTATTGCTCCAAAATGAGTCACTAACACGCACTGGTATACAAGCTATCCCCGTCATGACGCGCTAACACTCACCGGCTACAGAAAGCTTGACGGGCGTAGCAACAGTAACTAAGGGGGCGGGGCTTCTGCGAAAGGTCAATTGAACAAATCATTCTAATCAGTGCTTTGAGATCACATTCATACACCGATGGGACACACATCAGAGGCATCGATGTGTTCAGTGTCTTGCCCTGAGACATTTTGACATGTGACTGCTGGTGGATTTGAACCCCCAACTCTTGCATTGGAGGACAACTGCTCTAACCACTCATCCACAGCCGCCCCATGGCGATGTGGGGTGTTTGGTTCAATTAATGTGGAGCTCAGAGAGGCTTTTTCTTTTCTTTTCTCCAAGGCCAAAACAGCAAAGCAGCACTCCGCTGGCTATAATGGGAACAAATATAATAACAGCCATTATGTCAGGTTGAGGTCGCCCTGCTGAGGAAAGAAACTGTAGTAACCAGTAATATGGTAAATGTCTTTTTATAGCTCACAGCAAAGAATACAACTGACACTAAAGGTTTGGAGAATTGGTTCAGACTTTAGAGAGTGCAAAAAAAAAAAAAAGAAGCCCTGTAACCCCAGGTCTTTTGAGTGGATGTTAAATACAGTACAGCCTCTGTAAACCAGAAAAGTCCTCATCTCTAATTGCTATCCTTTATGCTGTACCTGACATAACCACGGAGAAAGGGTATTGTTATGTCAAAAGAGAGTGGTTAGTGTAATTTGCTGTCTAGAAAAAAAAAGAAATACCTGAGATTGCTCAAATTAAAGCTGTACTCAAAACTCCATCAGCCTATTGAAGTTGTATGTTTGTGATAATCTGTTGTGTAATAAGATAAATGTAATTTAAAATCAGTTGTTTTCATTATGCAGGTCCAAACTATACCATATTATATGATAACGAGGTGTCAAAGCTGTCCTGGGTGTCCCCTACCTGTCACACACTGACAACTGGAGATGGGCATGAGCGCCCCCTGACCCTGAAGAGGAAAGCATGGCTGGATTGATGTGTAAAAGATGTAAAAGGGTCAGACTACATAAGTGAGTTGTAAAGCTGTGTATCGTCGGCATAGCAGTGAAAAGAAATGTTGAACTGATTAATAATTTGGCCTAAAGGCAGCATGTAAAGGGAAAACAGCAGGGGCCCCAGAACTGACCCTTGAGGGACACCACAGGAGACACAGACTGTCTGGGACATGGCGTTGCCAAGACTAACACATTCCAGCCTACTGTATTGGAGAGGAAAGATTTGAACCAGTCCAGGACAGTGTCACAGAGACCGACTTCCACATGAAGATGGTGGAGGAGGATACTATGGTCCACAGTGTCGAAAGCTGCAGTGAGGTCAAGGAGGACAAGGATGGAGGGAGAACCAGTGTCAGCAGCCATGAGGACATCATTGGTAACTCTCAGCAATGCAGTCTCAGTACTGTGAGCTACTCTGAATCCAGACTGGAACTTCTCATACAGAGAGTGTTGCTGTAGGTGGTCCTGCAGCTGAGCAGCAACTGCTTTTTCCAGCACTTTAGACAGAAATGGGAGGTGGGAAATTGGGCGGTAATTAGAAAAAATGTCGGGATCCAAATTAGTTTTTTTCAGAAGAGGCCTAATGATGGCAGTTTTTAGAGGCAGTGGAACATGATCAGATTGTAGAGACTTATTTATTATGTGTGTGATTAATGGGCTAATTGCAGAGTGATTGGATTTTATGAGAGACGAGGGGAAGGGATCCAGGGCGCAGGATGAAGGCTTCATTTTCTTGATGATGGACTCCACCTCACTCTGAACAACTTCATCAAAGCTGCTCAGGGACCCAGGATGCAGACGGGTAGATGGTAAACGAAGATCAGGGAGGTTGTGGAGCTGAGATCTGATAGTGTCAACTTTGTTTTTAAATGATGAAAGGAACAGGTTGCATTTTTGAACAGATTCCTCAGGAGTTTGTTTAATGGGATTAAGCAGATGAGTTATTGTGGAGAAGAGCTGTTTAGAGTTTCCAGGGCAGGTGTTGATGATGTTGGAATAATATTTGGAGTGTGCTTCTTTAAGAGAATAGGCATATGCTTTCTGATGTTCTTTGTATGGAAAAGTCCTGAGAAGCCAGATGTTACAATTTTAAATTATTGCGGTAGATTACAGCCAGACCACCACCGCGGCCAGTGCTGCGGGCTCTCTGCAGATAATTGTATCCAGAGGGACAAGCTTCATTTAGAGAATTGTACACATCTGGTTGATGCCAAGTTTCTGTAAGACACATGAGGTCCAAGTTCTTCTCCAGAATGTGATCATGAATTAGACATGATTTGTTGGATAGTGACTGCACATTGAAAAGTTCTAATTTAATACCAGTTGGTGTAGAAGCCTTTTGAACCGGTTTAAGCAGACTGAAGTCCACTCCACGTTTTCCTTGCCACTTCGTGCGCTGTGGACTACAAGGGACTACAGACGCAGCGTTCTGATGATGTAATTGAGGTGCGACACGTCTCTTGGACCAGATACACAGGATCGATTCAGATCCAGCTTGCCCAGAACAAATGGATAATCTTCCGAGAGCTTCTGTGGATGTAACGAGGTCTACGCAGAAGTCCCAGTTGTTTGAAGGTGGAAACAGAAGGTGGAATGGAGCCGTTGTTAAGTCCAATCAGCTGCGAAGCGGAGTATGTCAACATCGCGCCCGCCAAGCCGGGGGAAGCTAGCACAGAGCTAGCCGCTAACAACAGACCCACGGCTCCGAAAGAAATAACCAAGAAATGTAACTTGGTTGAGCATATCTTGAAGGGGAGCACAGGAGAAAGTCCAGAACAGTCCAGATGGCACAGGAGGTTGACAGGCAGTAGGTAAGTGAAACAATAATTGCAGCTACGTAGTTCTTGGAGCAAGTTCGTGCTGGAGTTTGACAGGAGGTAGACAGCCCAAATTCCAGTTAGGAAGTGCTAACTAAGCTGTCCGTAAAGTCCTTATTAAAAAAAAAAAACACTGAACAAAATAAGTCCAGATAAATGTCCCAAAAAATGTCCAAATGATAGCAACAGTAAAATAACTTTTTAGCGTGGAGAAGCGGCGACATCACAACATCACGCCAACGTCCTCTCCAGCTCAGTGATTGGGCCAATGTGGGAAATCGCAGGGTTCTGACCCTTATGATAGCTTTACATCAGGACTGGAGCATCCTCATCATCCCCATCTCCATCTTCACTCACTGCCCTCGCTACCTGCCTGGAGGAAATAAGGGCATGGATGAATCAGAACTTTCTTCAATTAAACTGCTCAAAGACTGAGGCCATACTGATTGGCACCCCTCACCAGGTACAAACATCTACTATAACAACAATTTCCTTTTCTGGACAAGACATCCCCCTCTCCACCTCTGTTACAAATCTTGGAATAAAAATGGACTCTCATCTTACATTTGAAAATCACATTAAGCATCTGTTTAAAACCTGCTTCTTCCATCTTTGAAACATCTCCAGACTTCGCCCATCTCTGACTTTTTCTGATGCTGAGAAACTCGTCCATGCTTTTGTCTCCTCCAGGCTCGACTACTGCAACTCCCTGTTTATTGGAATCCCTGGCAAAAATCTTCAGAAGCTTCAATATATTCAAAACAGTGCAGCAAGGATTTTATTGAGAGCTCGTAAATTTGAACATATTACACCCATTCTCCATAACCTCCATTGGCTTCCTGTCACCTACAGAATTCAGTACAAAACTGCTCTCATCACACACCAATGCTTACACGGAACTTCACCTGACTATCTAAAGGACATTCTTGCACCATATTCATCCACCCGGTCTCTACGATCACAGAACAGTAATCTACTTCACATTCCACGAACCAAATTAAGGACCATGGGAGACCGGGCATTCTGTGTGGCTGCCCCCCGCCTATGGAACTCCCTCCCTGACTACCTGAGAGCTCCACAGTCACTGGTTGACTTTAAAAACGGCTTAAAGACTTTTCTTTTTAAGCAAGCCTATTCTGCCTCCACATGATTTTATCTTTGATCTTGGTTGATATTATTATTGATTTTACTTGATTTTATCACTTGTTTTATTTATTTATTTATTTTTTAAGCAGGCCTATTCTGCCTCCACATGATTTTGTCTTTGATCTTAGTTGATATTATTACAGTATTGATTTTACTTGATTTTATCACTTGTTTTATTTGATTTTTGCTTTTGTTGCACTTTGTAGCACTTTGAGATTTTTATTAATGAAAAGTGTGTTATAAATTAAATTTATTATTATTATTAAAAGTAGATGAAAAACATGCTTGTTAGGCTGATTGGTGACTCTAAATTGACCCTAGGTGTGAGAGTGGATGGTTGTTTGGTGTGAGTGAGACAGGTCCCTCTTGTAAATGAGTCCCCGTGACTCAACGAGGCTAGCCTGTATAAATAAAGGTTGAATGAATGAGGTTGTGGTACAAGAAAAGCCATGACCATATAGTAAATTAAAAATCAAATGGAAGTGAAGGACATAAGGCACATTTGTAGTCTGGGAGCAGAGTAAAGACAGAAGTACTTGGCATAGGGCTGCTTAATATTGGAAAAAACTTGTGATGTGCCTTTTTTTTCATATTGTGTTAAGTGTTACTATCCTAATGTTTTATATGGATGTTCATGATGATCTCTTTCCTTTGCTAGCATTATGAAGCTGCTGTTTTGTACCTCTAAGACTCAGACAGCAAGTCATCATTACTAAATCATTGGTTGGTCAGAATTGTAAGGTCCTTCCCACCCTACCCCCAATAAATAACTTTCTTGACTGCAATACAGTTTGATTTCTCTTTGGCTCTTGCTTTTATTTTATGCCTATCTTTGTATTGTGTTAAAATTGCATCTATTTGATCTTGGTCAACCTTGCTAGTAAAGATGGGTACCTCACATTTACACCTATGAGGATGACAGCAGCTAATAATGTTCAAAGTGGGTCAGAGAACAAGATTTTAGCTGAACCAGCAGAGATAAAAAAAAAACATAGAAAATTTGATCCATGCTGGAAGAATCTAGTTAAGCAAGTAAATAAAGATAAACATTTTTTTTTTCCAAATCAGATTTAATTGCGTCATTTAAAGATCAAATGCATTTATATAGAATCAGATTTTCATATAAGAAATCTGTCATGTCAAGATTTCATAAATGAGTCATTGCTACTGCAGGTGGTTGGCAAGGCTTATTTGTGCTCAAATTAACCAGACAAGACAGAAACTTCAATGTTTCACTGTGAAGAAGGAACATAAGGACACCGGAGCAGATGGTCTTACAGTCACCCCACTTTTCTTGTTAAGAAATCTTGTTGCAAATTTGTCACTTTTTGTGCAGAACTGTGCCTGGATGCAGATGTAAACAGCTGTCTGTTGCAGCCCCCAGCCTGACTTGAGTGGTTTATAATTTGAGACAGAGCGACAAGCAGATATCTCCTCAGGGACATGTTAAGGTGATAAAAATGACAACAGTAAACAAGTCTGCAATTAAAAGCCCGTAACGTTTTGTCTCCTTTGTGGCAGGAAATTGATAGCTTTCCCCTCGAAGTTCGTCCCGGGAGTTAGAGGCATTTCCAGCGAGCTAATCAGAAAAGATGAGGAGTCTTTGTTTCTTGTGATCCAGATTGATTCTGCTGAGTTTCAAAGCCATTTTTTTTATGTTGACATGATGTGAACTCAATGCTGTCACAAATGTTAACTAGAATGATTGATAATGTGCAATTAAGCGGTCTTATGTAGTAAAATCACAACGTCACCATCATCACTGATGCTGTTGCCATCATCGCCTTTTGTTCGTTGCCACCATGGCTGCATAATTACTGTCATCGTCATCAGTACCCATCAGTGGGACATTAAGGCCATTCTGTAACAGGCATTTATCATCTGTGCCCTCTCTGGTTGCACTGCTCTTAATAGTCGCTGAATGTCAATGAGCAGGAGGTGTGAGTGTTTGGCACAAATCAGTTCACATGTCAGGTGTCATCTGTATGTGCACCACTGTGTTCCAGAGGAGTCTGTTGTTTTTGATCACTCTGTCTGGACTCTTTAGGAGGAGCGCTGCAAGGACACTGGCAGATGGCAAACATTGGCAGGACTCAGGCGGTGAAACCGTCTGCCAGCCGACACAGTGGCACTCAGACACAAAAAGGCTTTTAAAAGCATACACACCCGCACTCTTGACAAAAGGTGCTGGGTTTGTGAGTCAACCCAAAATATATAGCAGAAGACATCTAGAAAAAGGAAGAAAAAAAAACATGCAGGCGCTATGTCATTTCTGCACTTACACACTGTGAGGTGGCCAAGATTTGTAGAGTCGTAATTCATTTTTGTGTGACTTTTCTAGGCCAGTAAATCTGAACATGTCAGTTCATCCAGGAGTGAATGGAGGCAGAGAGGTGCTTCAACAAAATGAGTAAAATGCTACATAATATAAAAGGTAATTTTAACAAACTTCCAGAACAAAATCAGGATGTTTAGCTGTGCATTTGTTCTCCATTTCATTCTAAAGCAAAAAAGAAACCCAAAGGAGGTGACCCTGTTAACAAGTGGAACATCTTCAAAATGATTGTTTGCATCATTGTGTTACAAAACACATTTTTGCTCAAGTTAGGCAAAACAATAAAGAAATGTGCAAAAAACATATTCAGTTTTATTTTTTAAATGTATTTAATACAGTAGTCCCTTGCTACTTTGCGGTTCATTTATTGCGGATTCGCTATAATCACAGTTTTTCAAAGTAAGATTGGACTTGATGCAATTGGCTGATTGATGGATGAGCCATGGATTGTTCATTTAAAATTAATTGTTTTAAATGATTTTGCACCATGTGTGAAGCCCACAAGTGCAAGAGAAAGCTCACTTCTGCAGCTGATCAGCTGATCTCCTTCTTTACCATGCACACACATTGGGCTTTGTGAAGGGTTAAACCTTTGGTGTCCAGATGCATCGATCAACTTTTGTCTTCCAACTTAAAATTCAAAGTCACATCGTAAAAATCATCATAATCACAAAATATAAAAGGGTTAAGTTATTTTTAATTAATTGAAAACTTCATGCTCAGTTGTTTCAGTGTAAATGATCAAGAAGTACATTTCTGCTCCGTGCTGCAGAGCTGAAGCTGTGTGACATCCTTTGATGTCCTGCTGCACTTCTCTTCTTGACAATTTTAATTTAAATACTGTAACATTTTAAATAAACAATCCATGCTGCATGGCTTGTTTATTTAAAAATGTTACAGTATTTAAATTTAAATTGTTTATTTAAGGAGGGAGTGTGAGTGTGATTGCAGCTTGGCACATGTCATGACAAAGTTTACGGAATTTAAACTGAACTTGAACTTGGACCACTGTATTACTTTGCAGTTTTTCACCAATTGCCAGTGGGCGTGGTCCGTAACACCTGCGATAAATGAGGGACCACTGTATTTAAAAATGTGTTAAATAACAGATCACTAAAAATAAAAATATTTAAGGCAATTTATTTTCAATTCAATTCAGTTTATTTATAGCACCAAGTCACAACAAAAGTCATTTTGGAAATTTAATCCACATGGTTTTTAACTCCTGTTGCCAAAAAAAAGCCAAGGCAAATGATAATGTTTTTGCCTTACCATACCATACCATTTTATTTATAAAGCACTTTAAACAGGAACAAGTCCACACAAAGTGCTGGACAAACAAACACGCAACAGGCAACACAGACAATGAAGTACAACACGAAAAACATAAAAACATTGCAGATCATAAATAAAACGATCCAATACAAATCAGCTGGCATTGAAAGCAATGGAGTAGTAGTGAGTTTTTAACCGGGATTTGAAAACCGAGAGGGAGGGGGCCTGTTTGATGAGCAGCGGTAACTCGTTCCAGAGTCTTGGGCCTGCTACAGAGAACGCCCTGTCACCCCTGCGCTTAAGGCGAGTTTCTGGAACTATTAAGAGTACCTGATCCTCTGACCTCAAAGCACGTGGAGGGACATATGGGTGTATCAGATCCGAGAGATAGGCGGGGGCGAGACTGTTCAGCGATTTGTAGACATACATGAGAATTTTGAATTGGATTCGAAGATGAACCGGTAGCCAGTGAAGGGAGGCCAAGACTGGTGTAATGTGCTCTCTTTTGCGTGTGCTGGTTAAAAATCGGGCAGCTGCGTTCTGAACCAGTTGTAATCGTGCAATGGTGGCTTGACTGACGCCAAGCAGAAGGGAATTGCAGTAATCCAGCCTAGATGTAATGAATGCGTGAATCACTGTCTCCAGGTTGTTTTTTGATAATATGGGCTTCAGCTTAGACAGACGCCTCAGCTGGAAAAAACAGGATTTGACGATCATGTTTACATGACTGTTGAGTTTCATGGAAGGATCCATTATCACTCCCAGATTTGTGACTTTTTGTTTTTCGGACAGGGGTAGAGCAGACAGGTCAATGCAGTGGTTTGAGGTTGTGTCATTGGGAAGGAACAATATGGCTTCAGACTTCTTATCATTGAAGCTTAAGAAATTTAAAGCCATCCAGTCCCTGATGTCAGCCAGGCAGTCGAGCAGAGGTTGAATAGAGCCTGTACCATTTTGTCTTAGGGGGAAGTAAATTTGACAGTCATCAGCGTAGAAGTGGAAGGGTATATTGTGTTTCCGGAAAATAGCACCGAGTGGCAGCAGGTATAAGGAGAACAAGAGAGGACCCAGGATGGACCCCTGCGGAACCCCCCATTTAAGAGCCGCCACTGCAGAAGTAAAATCATTGATGGACACACAAAAAGACCTGTCAGAGAGGTAGGATCTGAACCAGTTTAGGGCTGATCCTGAGATGCCCACCCACTGCTCCAACCTAGCAATGAGGATCTCATGGTCGATGGTGTCGAAAGCGGATGTGAGGTCCAATAGGACAAGCAACACAGAGTCACCAGTATCTGTGGATAGGAAGATGTCGTTATCTGCCCCTTGCCAAACTATCTCATAAACCACAAAACAAATTTAATGAAACTTCCACAACTGATAACCTTTAGAAGGAGATCCTATTGTTGCAGTCAGCAAACCTAAAAAAATACAAAGATGGCTATAACTCAATTTTTATAGATATTCAGCTAAAATTATTGTTGTAGTAGCTGAGAGTCCAAGTGTTAATAAATCTCACAAAATCTCATGACATCAAATATTTCTCAACGTTTGACCTAAACAGCCACAAATGTGTTCTTTCTCAATAGAACATGGTCATGATTAACATGTTTATAGTCTAAAACTGTGGAGGGAAAGGTGGCAGGCGGCGTGCATTTATCTAGGACTTTGACACATTCATCTACTGTTCATTTACAGTTCAGAGTACAGGTAGTCCTCGACACGGCGGTCTTAAGTTACGACGTTTCGTGGTTACGACAAGCATCTCCGTAAAAAAATTAATAAAATACAGGTAGCCTAATCCCCGACTTACGAGGGGTCGACCTACGAGGTTCCGGATTTACGAGGTTATCATATTAAATAAAAATATATATTTAAAAAAAACATGGTGTTTAAATGTTCTTAATTTCATGTGTACAGCACTTTGTTGCAGCTGTGGTTGTTTTAAATGGCTTTATAAATAAAGTATGATTATTTTTATGATGTTTTATTACAATTTGAAGTGTATTTGCACGACTTCCGGCCGTTACCGGAAATGCATCCGTGTCCGCCATTTTATGGTCCCCAAGTGCGGTCAAGTAAGGTGCGCCATTATCGGCACTCGGCAGCCGGCTTTTGATGACCGTTTCTCCCATAAGAGGATGCCTCAGAGGATAAATTAGCTGGAAACACTCGGTGAACTCTGTGGACGTCTCAGGCCCGGAGCAGCAGCAGCCGCGGATCGCTCCGTGATCACTCCTACTACGCCGCCCGACATGCTATCGAGGGCAGCTAACGAAGCTAAGCTAAGCGGAGCTAAGCCTCAATTGTCCGCCTTGCAGCCTAAGATGTCGTGGGACACCGAGCTAACGCGGAGAAACAGCGAGCGCCGACAACCTTTTGATGGACAATTTAACGAGCGCAGCTAACGTGGAGCTAACAACAGCTAACGAGTGCAGCTGCGGGCAGCTCGTTTGGATGGATGGTCCAACACCGCAGAGAAACAGCTTTCGGTAAGTTTATTAAATATTTTTTCTGGCTCCAAATGTATGAAGTTAGCATACTAACAGTCCTTCCTGTAAACATTTTGGACTGCGTGGTGCTGCAGAAAGCTGGGGAGCTCGGACGTAACGCCGCAGAGCTAACAGACGAGAGTATTGCAGCTCAAAGTAAGAAATTAATTTTTTAATATTTTTTATAAATGTTTTAAAGTGTTTTAAAGTGTTAGGATAGTTGAAATGCTTGGTAACTGTTCATTACCGCAAATGTACGTGTTCAGTGGTGGCTCGTGTGGCATAAAAGGTAGTCCCCGATATATAAAAGGTAGTCCCCGATTTACGAGATTTTCATCTTACTAAGTCGTAGTAACGGAACTCGCTCGCAAGTCAGGGATTACCTGTATATATATATA
>JBBPBX010000164.1:112772-152695 GCA_038048925.1 Garcialebias charrua | reverse complement strand
AAATGTAGAAAACTAAAAACAGGAACGTGTCTGCATTGGTTCTTGCCAGGAGTCCAAAATATTCTTAAAACCATTTAGAGAGGTCAAGGTCGAGAGCTTCAGATCTTTTTGTAAGATATTCCAGGAAACAGGAGTGGAGTAGGCAAAGGCCCTTTTCCCTAGTTCAGTCCTCACTGAGGTAACACTGCTGGTAATCAATTGTGATTATCATCATTAAAGGGGACCACACATGCAAAATTCACTTTTTAATGTTTTTTTACTCAAATTTGGGTATTTACTTCATAAAGAAACAGTCCTAAGGCCAAAAAAATGCACCCAGTGGTTTATTTACTATAAGTAGATTTATTTATCTTAGATAGAAACGGGCCGATTGCACTTCCTGCGGTTTGTGACGTCACAAACCGCAGCCACAACCCACACCAAACCTGAGTCCAGCCCCTCACCTAGCAACCACTGGTGCGGCTCAACCCACTTCACTATAAAAGACGTCACGGTTGCCGAGCAGTTTAGGAACTGACCTGGCGGTCATTTATTTATTTATTCATTTATTTAGCCCCCGGGGGGGCTATGGGCTCAGCCCTGCTCCAGCCAGCAGCACATCTTGAGTAAAACCAGAATGTTTTATTACCTTGTTTGAATGAACTCTGTCTCGTTGAAACTGTGCACACACACTCTCGCGGTTTGGACTTGTTTCTTATATGATGGAGGACTGCTCTAACACAACTGTCAGTTTGGTCGAGCGGTTAAGACACTTGAGCGGCACGCAGGAGACTAGAGTTCGCGTCCTGTCAACGGCATCGTTTTTTTTTTCCCTTTTTATTTAAAGCCTTTTGTTTCGGAGAAATCGGGGTGAAACTAGATATATACATCGATATAATAATACTTTATAATTGTTATTTTTACGTTTTAGTTCAATTTTTAGTGTAATATCGCTCCCAACGCGCAACCGGCAGAAAACTGTGCACACACACACACTTACTCGCGGGACGAGAGTCTGTACCATGAAGCACCACTGATCGATATATTTTCAGATTAGCAACTTATTTATTTTAAGAATACCTTTCACTTCATCAAAATCTAATCAAAACTTCACCGTTCTAAATGTAGGTGGTTGTGATTATTTCTTATACGACGAAAGTCTGTTTTTGCACAACTGCACAGTTGGCCCAGAGGTAATGAACCGGACTCGTCATCCGAAGGACACAGGTTCGCGTCACGGTCGCGGATTTCCTTTTTTTTTTTTTTAAGCCTTTTGTTTTGCAGACCGCCGGCGAAGACACCATCTGCGTGCGGGAGTTGTTGCGAGCTACTGACTTTTGACGTCCGGGGGTCCGGTCAAAAGTTGCCTCATGCGGATAAATTAACTGGAGACATTCTGTGAACTTTGTGTGTGGACTGAAGCACGCTCCAACAAGCGCCGCATGCAACGAGCGGAGCACACCGCCCGCTCGGAGAGGAAAAGCTATCATTAGCCTCGGAGCTAATGCTAAAAACAGGAGCTGCAAATGGCGGCAAGCGCAGAGGGCTTTTGGTAAGTTATCTTAAGCTACTAGCACTAACAGTAAGTCAAATGAGTAATAAAAAAGAGCTAATTTTAAAATAACAACATATTAGAGATACTGGCTGTTGCAGAGGGCGTAGTTAATGTAAATAGGTCTTTGTAGGGCGTGGCTTTCAGACCTCATTATTCATAAACCGGTCGTTTAGAACGGAAGTGAAATTTGGCAGAATTAGAAAGGGGATATTTTTTAATCTAAGCATTATTTTGTGTATAAAATTGACTGAAAATGGTCTGGATAGCCCACAGATAAACCACAAAAAATTATATATCCTACATTTGGTCCCCTTTAAGATATGGCCATGAACAAAATAATATAAATATTAAAATAAAACTTAAAGTAGATGAGTCCTGCCCCAATGCAGTGAGCCTTGCTTTCCTTCTACTTGGTCTCTTGCACATAATACAGTTACCTTCCTTCTCTGCATCATGTTAGCCAGCTCTCTACTTTTGCCTGTCATTGTCCCTACATTGAAATTTGTTACTCTCAGTTTTGCACTATTGACTTTTCTCCCTTTCACTTCTGACACTTTTCTCTTTAAAATTGTTCCTTCTAATGTTGTTGGTTTTTTTGGTTTGTTTTTTTGGCTGCCCCCTTCTGCAGGAGGTCACTATTGAATGTTCTATTAGAGAAGCATTATACGCTTATGCATGCTCACAACCACACACAAATAGATGCAGGGATGCACATGCAGGTATCATATGTAGATGTGTATGTGAATACATATGCATGCATATGTATGTATGTATATATATGTAGGTATAGGTATATATATTTATAGACATCTACTGCAAAGCCATGAATATACTAAGTATTTTATACATGTGTGTTTTGTTGCTGTGTTCTGTCATGTTCTTTGCAGGTTTGCAGACGGTGGTCGGGTGTGTTTGCCTTGTGCTTTCTTTGTGTGTATTTGTTGTATTTTGTATTCTTGCTTTTTGTCTTTCCTTTCTTTCTGTCCTATTAAAAAAAATCATAATGGTGTGAAGAGGATGGCTGTAAGGTGAGAAGGGAGGCCATCTATAAAATAAAATAAAAAGTTCCTTCTAATGTTGTTGTTTTTTGTTTTTTTTTGGCTGTCCCCTTCTGCAGGAGCTGCCATGGCTAAGAAATTTGCACAATATCTGGTAATTGTTTTAAGCCTAATGTCGTTCCTGATGGAACATTGGCTCAAACCTGTAGCCTCAAGATTCAGGACTGCGGCACTGACCACCATGCTGCCACAGACCCCTAAATATGTCAATTAGCACACATTTTATTTATGTTAAACTTACAGTAGATGCTGGAAATTTTGAATTTGAACCTAACAAATTTAGAATTACGCGACTTGGGGTGGGTGCATGTTGGAGTAGCTCTGTTACATTCATTTTTCTATATTGCTTTTAAAAACTTTAATCCCTGTTTTTCTGGATGTAAATCACTTTTTGCCCACCCCGATCCCTAAGATCAGCTGATAAGTTGCTGCTGACAGCCCCTAAAACTAAGCTGAAGCTCATAGGTGACAGAGCATTTGCTGTTTGCTCCCAGGTTGTGGAACAACTTACCCTTGAGTGTCAGACAAGCCTCCTCTCTTCCTGTTTTTAAATCTCTTTTGAAAACACACATTTAATTAATTGGCTTTTAACACGTGATCCAAATATTTTATGGCATCTTAACACACCTGCCGTGAAACTGGTATGTGTATGTTTTTATGTTTCTTTGTGTATGCTTTGTATGTTTTTATTGTCTTAATTAATTTGTCTTTTGTCTTATTGTACAGCACTTTGGCCACCCTTGCTGTTTTTAAAATGTACTATAAAAATAAAATTGATTGATTGATTTTTTTGGGATGATTATTTCCTCTGGTATTGGCTGCTGTGAAGCTAGAATGATTTGTATTGATTTATTAATTTTTTTACTGTTGAACATTTGTTATGATGCATAACCATGATGATAAGGTGGTTTCTACAACTGAAAGCAGCTGATTAACATCTCAAAAGCTCAAATAATGTCTCAACTACAGCCCTAAATCTCAAATGAGTTATAAAGGAGGCTCCGTGGATGCATTCCCGTCTACCTGCCAGTTGTACTCAAGAGTCTGACCACTGAGATCCTAAGATAAGGAGATCCTGGAACTGGCAGGAAACGTGGCTCATGACAGCAGAAGGAACGGGATCATCCCCCAGCACCTGCAGCCGGCTGTCCTCGGCAGACTGTTGGATAGAGTGGCCAACGCTCTGCGAGGAGTTCTGCCCAGCATTCGGGTGGTCCTGCAGACTGGGGAAACAGAGAGACCAGCCGAGTCAGGGTGGACAGATCGAATGGCATCTGTGGCCAGTTTCTTCTGGCCCATAGTAGGACAGACTTTTACTAGAGATCCTTCATACAGCCATCAGTATTTATAACATCTCTTAATGAAACCAGGATGATGAGTTACATTTCATTTCTGTTTGGGATTAATAAAATGTGTTGTGTGTGTGTGTGTGTGTGTGCGTGCGTGCGCGCGCGTGCGTGTGCGCGCGTGCATGCGTGCGTGTGTTTCTGAACTACCGCTTTTTATGACATATCTTCAATTCCAATGTTTTCAAAGTTAACATTTTTATTTTATATGCTTTGCTCTCTCTGCTTCTACCTCACACCATTAGCATGCTATTTGCATTGGTTGTTAGCATGAAATGAAGATGTGCTACATCCACTTTTGTCAAGAAGCTGTGACAAGCACAGAAGGAACAATATCTATTTCAAATCACACATCTGAGTCTCTGAGAAACACAACATAGTATTTGGGAGTTAGTAATTCTATTACATTCCAGGGCTGATTAAATAAAACACACATTTTTGTGGACATATGTTACATCATCTTAGCCTCATAGCTTCAGTGATCAAATTCAAAAGACTCATCATGTTCATGTACACGTCTCTTACTGCAGTTGCACTTCAAAGTACTTTGTGGTGCCAATTGTCAGCAGAGTGTGTGGGTGTCCTTGTGCTGGAGTGGCTGGGGGTGTTGTCAGGGAGATGTGGGAATGTCTCCAGTGTGGTGATATGGAGATCTATGCAGATATCAATTTGTCATTTTGAAACAAAGAGATGGAGGAACAGAGAAGAGGAGGAGGAGATAAAAAATGACAAAGCGGTGAAGAGGACATACTGAAAGAAATGTATATCATTCAAATAAGTGTGTGTGTGTATCATTCAAATAAGTTTGTGTGTGTGCGTGTGTGTGTATGTGTGTGTGTATGTGTGTGGCAGTGAATTAGAAAATCTATTTTTGGTATAGAACACATACAGATGTGTCCATTAACAAACAAAATGGTTATTGCATTTTAAAAACAGTATTTGTAACCTGATTCCACCATACAACTAGCCTGGCCCTCACCTTCCTACGCAGCTCCGCTCAATTCTCATTTCCCTTCACTGCTCAGTCTGGGACTTCTCCCATAGACAAGGATTTCGCCGGTAGATTTTTGACTGGACCAATCAGAGAACAGAAGGCGGAGTTTTGAACGACGTCAATTTCATGCGCAGTTTGCCCTGATCAAAATGGCTGCCGGCACAAAGGAATTTACAAGAAAACACGGTAAAAAAACTATTATTTATTTGCTGAGAAAAAAAATATTTCTTAGCTGACGTTATAGCAAAAGGGTTCTCGAGCTTAACCATTCCTAAATCAATTCACGAAATGGTCAAATCTGCTAGATTTAAATTGTTTCAGTTTGACATTTTCCAAACAGCCTCGGGGGCGCTACGAAAATAAATTATAAAAAATCAAATTGTATCTCAAATGTTTCATCCAGGCCAACAGTCAGTTAATTTAAGCCATATAATTACACACTGGTAGCAGAAAAAAATATCCACCGAGTGGTTTCTGAGCTGTTTATCTGAACAGTTAGCCTGGCCCTCGCCATACAACATTAAACATGTGTCTTTGTACAGATTGGGTTAAGCAAGCTGCAAATACTTTGAAAATAAGCATTGTTAAAAAATAATTTGTCTACAACTTTGTGGGTGTTTCTGTTTTATGAAAATCTGTATCACATCTCTTAGAACAGGGTGGGTAACATTTTCTCCACAGGACCAAAAATAATTTTAAGCAATCTGAGGACTACATGGATACTTTGAGATTTTCATTAATGAAAAGTGCGTTATAAATTAAATTCATTATTATTATTATTATTATTGATTGGGGAAAAAAGTTTTCTTTAGGGGAAAAAGTTTTCTTTAGGACAGATAATCTGGAAGACATTTTCTCAGGGATTTTATTGTTGTAGCATAATTAGCATGTTTGATAAAAAAATGTGCGGCAGCATGGTGGCGCAGTTGGTAGGGCTGCCGCCTCTCAGCAAGAAAGTCGCCCCGGTTCAAATTCCTTGGCTGGGGGCTTTTCTGGGTGGTGTTTGCATGTCCTCTCCGTGCTGCGTGAGTTTTCTCACTGGTTTTCTCACTGGTTTTTACACTGGTTTCCTCCCACAGACCAAAAACATGCATGTTAGACTGAATGGTAACTCTAAATTGTCCCTAGGTGTGAGTGAGAGAGTGAATGGTTGTTTGTCTCTATGTGTCCCTGTGATGGACTGGAGACCTGTCCAGGGTGCCCCCCACTTCTCAAACAATGACTGCTGGATATGGGCACCAGTGACTCCCACAACCCGAAAAGGAAGAAGCAGGTAAACATAATGGATGGAAGAATGGATGGATAAATTAAAATGTCTCCTCTATACTCTTTAAAAATAAACAACACATGCTTTCTGTAAATCGACTTGTTACAACATATTTGTCAGCCTAAATATCCATCCATCCTATAGTTAAGGTTGGCTTGTTATGCTGCCATAGGCTTACTACTGGAGGACAACTTAAATGAATTGTTAAAATTAAATAGTTTTCATTTGATACAATTTCTATCTTAACATGTGATTCTTGACCTGCCATTGTGTATCTGTTCCTCCTTACTGTTCCTCTCAAACCCAGCCAGTTGAAGTAGATGGCCGCTTGTCCTGAGCCTGGTTCTGATAAAGGTTTCTTCCTCATGAGGGACTTTTCCCTTTCCACTGTTGACTTTGTGCTTGCTCAAGATGAGTCTGAAAGGGAGTTAAATTCAAAGCAGTTTTTATTTTTTTTATTTTTTAAGTTTATTCATTTTACAAAATGTGATACAACAAATGACACGCAAACGAAAAAATGTATATATAAGGTGTAAAATGAAAAGCTAGCAGATGAAGAAAATATCGTATTAAATCTGCTCCTATCTATATAATACAAACTTTTTGCTCTTTAATAACAAAATAAGTAAATAACTAATTTAACCAATAATATATGGATTACTCAATTACATTCAATCATATTTGTCAATTTTCTTAAAGACAGAAATTGATTTAGCTTCTTTAAATACTGGCATTAAATTATTCCACAATGTTACGCCTTGTATTACTGTAGTTCTTCCCTTCAAACTTGTTCTGAACTGTGGTTTAACAAACACATCTTTACCCTTAAGATTGTAACAGCTTGTTCTTTTTACAAAAAACCTCTGAATATTTGACGGTAGTATATTATTATGAGCTCTATACATAAATAACAAAATGTTGTAATCGACTAAATCATAGAATTTCAGTAGCTTCATTTGAGAAAATAATACACCAGAAGGGTGACAATAATGTTTTCTGGTTATAATTCTCACAATCTTTTTTTGCATAATAAAAATAGGCATTGTGTTGCTATTGCATGCTTTTCCCCATATACACACACAATAAATCAAATGTGGCACAATCAATGAATTATATAACGGATACAAAGATTTATCATTTAGTAGATATCAAACCCTATGAAATACTGCAATTGATTTAGATATTTTTGTTTTAACTAAATTTATATGTTGTTATAAGTTTGCTACTCAGATAAATAGTGTTAACTTATTTTTTCATTTACATGTACAGAATATGAATATTCCTGCATCACAGTGGCGCAACTGGAAGAGCTGCTGCCTCTCAGCGAGCAGGTCCCTGGTTCAAATCCCGGTCATGGGGCCTTTCTGGGTGGAGTTTGCATGTTCTCTCCGTTCATGCGTGGGTTTTCTACAGGTTCTCCGGTTTCCTCCCACAGACCAAAAACATGCATGTTAGGCTGATTGGTAACTCTAAATTGTCCCTAGGTGTAAGTGAGAGAGTGAATGTTTTTTTGTTTCATTTGTCTCTATGTGTCCCTGTGATGGACTTGCAACCTGTCCAGGGTGTACCTGTAAGGGTACCACTGCCTGCAGCCTGTTCTCCAACATGGCCGCTGATTGTCTACACCTGGAGGTCATCAACCTGAAGAGCTCCAGCTCCTACTTAAGGCTGCAGTCCAGTGTTACTCTTCACTGGAGTAAATCACCTTCTATAGTAAAGTGTGCGTCTGGTGTTTACATTGACTTAGTTTGGAGTCTGTTTACCTGTTCTGGTCTTGTTTCCAGTTCTCCTCGGTTCCTTGGTCCTGATCCTCCCTGGCCTGCATTGGATCACCCTGATCCTGCATGATCTCCTCCTGGACTCTGTTTGGGCGCTTCCCGTTCCCCGGCCTGACTCCCTCGTGCTTGCTCAAGGACGCTCTGTGCCTGTCCACCAGTAGCCTGCCTTCCTCTGTCCCAGCTAGTTCTCCCCTGGACTCCTCTCTGCAACACATCTATGGTTTGGAGGATTAACATCTCTACGCTCCAAGAACTGTAAGAAATTGACACAACAAATATCTTTATTCAAACTCTCGCCTGAAGACCATCTCTGACCGCCATCTCCCCCTTCTTCCAGGAAGTTGCAAAGAAACGACTACTAAAGCTTGTTCATCACTGTGAATAATAAATACTGTCACTTTTGTACTCCTCTGTCTCTGCCTCGTTCTGGGTCTCATATCATCTGGGTTCCCCGTGTTATAACAGAAATGCTCCAGCCAGACAAGACCCAGAGTGAGACCAAGAGTGAGCACAGTCTTCCCACTTCCCAGGTGACAAGGATGGATAAACTCGATGAAATGTTACGTCAAGTTTTGACCCAACAAAAGACTGTCCAGTCCAACATACAGGAGCTTAAAAGGCATGGTACTCTCTCTTAAACAACAACTTCCACCTTCTCCCACTCCAGCTCCTACCGTTTCAGCTGCTCCTGTGGTCCCCCTGGTGAATCCTGGTCCGACTTTTCCTGTCCAACAAATTATGGTAAAACCCTCTGAGCTCTTCACAGTTGACCCTGATCTCTGTGGAGGCTTTTTATTATAATGCCGGTTAGCCTTTGAGGGGCCTCCCTCACTTTATTCCTCATACTCGGCCAAAATCATTTATTTAGTCAGTCAGCTAAAAGGTAATGCCCTACGCTGTGCCAACTCTTTGCTTCAGAACCATGAAAGTCCTCCTGCTACCTATGAACTGTTGTTGAAAGAATTTCACAGGATTTTTGATCGCCCTCTGCAGGCACCAAACGCTGTTAAATGTCTTCTGAATCTTCGTCAGGGCCGTCAAGCTGTATCGGAACATGCCTTGGAGTTCCGGATCCTCGCCGCCCAAACCGGATAGGGAGAACTGGCATTGCAAGGTACATTCTTAAATTCTCTCTCTGAACCCATTAAGGATCAAATCTCCAATCGGGACGAACCTGAGAACCTGGACCAACTAATTGAACTCGCTATTTCTATCGATGAACGTTTCCGGGAGAGGAGACGAGCGACAAACTACAACTCCCAACGACCTTCGACTTCCGGGTTCACGACCCCTCCAGGTGAGCCCAAACACTCTAAGAATTTCCAGAGGAACTACAATTCCCTGAACCAACCAACTTCAGGGTTCGTAACCTCTCCTGTCGAGTCTTACGCCTCTAGCCCTTACCAGTTAAACTACCGTATTTTTCGGAGTACTGTATAGGTCGCACCGGAGTATAGGTCGCATTGTCCAATTATTACCAATAGATTGGAAAAATTCCTCGATAGGTCGTTCTAGAGTATAGGTCGCACCTACGTTTAGCTCTGCTGCAAATGTCTGCCACAGGAACGCACAGCAAGGCTTTTAAGAAGATTAACACTTAAAAACAATTATTTGTTTGATAAAAATTATAGCAAATATGTGTCTGAGCTGAACTTTTCCTTAAAGGTGCAAGTCTGCAGTTCTGTAGTGCAGTCTGTAAGTTGTCTAAAAATATATTTTTAACATATTTCTTCACTCTGTCACTATCTCCTGACAGACTGATGTTAGACAAAGTAATCTCTGAAAAAAACTATAGTCCCCTTGCTTCTCCAGGTGGTAAATAAGAATTTCTAAAAAGCCACAGTGACCCGCCGTTAACCAGCCAATAAAAACAGAGTTTTTAACCAGCCAATAAAAACAGAGCTTCTCACTTCTCACGCTCCTAACCCACGCCCCCCCCCTGTCCCAGCCCGCAGCGGCCGCGCAGGTTCTCGTTGAAATAATTGCAAAGCGATGCAAAACTGTTTTGTATGTGACACAAATGTATTAAATTCCCCTTCTTCATCCCTGATCTGGACTTTTCTTTTGTTTTTTTTGCCAAAAGTCAAGTGATCGCTTCCTCCTCCGCTGAGTCATGACAGAAACATTGAGGAAATGAATGAATTTGTCACGAGCGAATTAAACTCATGTCCAACGTGGCTGCATGCGGCTCTGCAGATTTCATAGTGTTCTGGTGTGCTGGACCAGCGCTCCCTGTTTTTTATTTTATTTTTTAGAACGTTTTATTAACATATAATCACAGAACTTCGCAGCTGCTGACAGGACATGCAGTGGAGGCGGAGCATTTGGAAGCAGAGCTGAATTTCACCGAGACCAAGAGGGAGCAGAGCCATATATGGCTCTGAGTGGAGAGGGACCAGAATGCTTTCCCAGATGAAAATTTTCCTAAGTGCTGCGTTCAACAAAAACTGCAAAGTGTAGCTTTAATAAATTAACGTAATTGTGAAATGAGCTGGAAATATAAATTTGTTTCGCCGAAAGTTATAAAAAGCCATATATAGGTTGCACCTGAGTATAGGTCAGGACACGCCAAGTGTCCTTGGGTGTCCTGAAAGGCGCTTTTAAATAAAATGATTTTTATTATTATTATTATTATTATTATATAGGTCGCAGGCCATGAAAAAATGATAAAAAGGTGCGACCTATACTCCGAAAAATATGGTACAAGTCCCAGTAGTCCTTGCACTCTGTTGTTCCCTCACCATTTCTTCCTCCCAAGAAGAACAACGTCCCCGAGTCTGAGCCCATGCAGGTGGGGCACACACGACTGTCTCCTGAAGAGAGGCAAAGACGAGTAAACGCAAACCTTTGTATTTATTGTGGTGACCCCGGGCACTTCCTTACTTACTGTCCGTTTTGGGGAAACGAGAACACCCACCAGTAAAGCGGGAGTTACTGGTGGGTACGTCAGCTTTTTCTTCCCCATTTAGACTCATGTTTCCTGTCATCATTCAGCTCAATAAACAACGGTTGTCTTTATCTGCATTAATCGATTCCGGTTCTGAACAAAATTTAATCAGTGCTAGTTTAGTTAAGAGATATTCTCTACACACTCGTAAGATTTCCCCTGTCTCTGTCCTCGGCCTAACCCGAGAGACTTTATCTCAGATCCATCTCAAGACCACTGAACTACATTTGATAACTTCAGGGAACCATCATGAAATGAATGACTTCTATGTGTTCGATTCAATGACTTCACAGATTGTTTTGGGTTGCCCCTGGCTACGTCGACACAACCCAGCAATAAACTGGGAACTGAACTGTGTAGAGAAATGGAGTGATACTTGTCTTAAGCACTGTCTTTGTTCCGCTCTCTAGTTCGTTTCCGACTACACCTCCAGAAGAGGAGGTAGATTTAACGTCCGTTCCGGTAGAATACCATGACCTAACGGTAGCCTTCAGTAAACAGAAAGCTTTGTCGCTTCCTCCTCACCGTCCTTATGACTGCTCCATTGACCTGTTATATGGCGCCCCCTTGCCGTCAAGTCTCCTTTACAACCTTTCTAGTCCCAAAAGGGCGTCAATGACTAAATATATAAACAAATCTCTCGACTCGGGCATAATTCACCCTTCTACTTCCCTCGTTGGGGCATGTTTTTTCTTTGTTTCCAAAAAAGACAAGACACTTCGACCCTGCATTGACTATAGGGGTCTGAACAACATTACTGTTAAGAATAAATATCCTTTGCCTTTGATAGATTCACTTCATGAACAGCTGCAATCAGCTGCAATTTTTTTCTAAGTTAGACTTAAGAAACGCCTACCATCTCGTCCGAATTAAGGAGGGCGATGAATGGAAGACCAATTTTCGTATGCCTCTTGGCCATTTTGAATATTTGGTTAAGCCATTTGGGTTGACTAACACCCCTGCTGTTTTTCAAGCTCTTGTTAATAATGTTTTACGCAATTTTATTGGCAACTTTGTTTTCGTTTACCTTGATGATGTGGCAGGAAGCAGGTGAAGACTCCACCTGCTGCCAGGATAATAGCTTGCCCAACCAATAACACTAGGGGCGCTCACTATAAAAGAGCATAGGCTGCTTAAGGGTCTTGTTTGATACGTCTTTTCAGCAATTCAAAGACGCCTGCTTACGGACGTGTCACACCGCGCTCCGTGTTAAATTTGCTGCATGCTGAGTACAGGTGAGGTTGGCTTCCTGCGCATCTACCATAACTCCAAATGTGTAGTTATTTATTTTTATATCAGCAGATAATTGTCAGCGTATTCACAATCTCGTTGATGGTGAGTGAAGTGACTCCTCCTGCCAGCGTGTTGCTATGAGCGTTCCCGTTGGTGCGGGAGTGAGGAAAAAGCCTGATCGGTATGTGGAAACAATCACGGGCCTTATGTTAATCAACTTGCTCTAAACTATTTTATTGTGAATTGTAGATTCATTTCCACAATCACCACTGCTGCTTTGCCGGGTTTTGAAATAACCTCAGAGACGCTGCGCGTCCTGCAAACATTTGGAGCGGCGTGGACACACCCACGCCACGAGACAGAAGAGGGAGTGGAGGCTTTTACGGAGCACCTGCTGGAGTGCTGCTGTGACCGTTCTTGATGTTATCGTTGTTTTTAATGAGTTCTTTACCTGTATTTTATTAGTAGCTTGTGCATTTTTCTTTTTGTTTAAATTATTTATTTCCTTTTTTTATTCTTCTACAGATTGGCGAGGAAAGTGCGTGTGACCTGGATGGTGGCGTTCCTCTTTGTGTGATTGCAGTCCCCAGCACAGACAGGTGGAGGGATTTAACCAGTGTGTGTGTGTGTGTGTGTGTGTGTGTGTATGTGTGTGTGTGTGTGTGTGAGAGTTCACGGGTGGCTGTATTTATTTTAATTTAGGAGCCTCCCATCCAGGACCCGAGTAAACCTCGCCAACTGCGTTTTATAGTTTGTAATCTTTCTTAGATATTCAGCTACAGACAGGTATTCCTCTGTTTTTATAGTTTTTAATAAATTATCATTAACTTGGAACCTTGTCTCTTGCTTATTGCAAACACACCTGCGTGTTATTTGATTTCCTGGGTGAAAGTCCCAGGTGGCGCTGTTGGTACAAATATAATAGAATGTTAATTTAAAACACTGATTGCCACACTTGGCGTTTGTTGGTAGGGCAGTTTTGCAATTTTAAGCAGAGACTTGTGTTTCAAGTATTTTTTGGGTGAGTTCTAATTACAAAGTATTTTACTTGTTTGTTTTTATTTGTTTTTCTCAGGCAAAGCAGCAGCTGTTTAACTGGTGGAATTTTAACAAGTGGGTAAGATTTTATTTTTTTCCTCTCTCCAGTTTGAGTCCTGTATTAAAAACATCCCTTTACGGGTCAGGACTCAGTTATGGAGGCAGACACACAGAAGCTGGGAAGCTTAATTGTTCAGTTGAGAGCTGAAAATGAAAAGCTGCGCCAGGAACAGGCAACAGCTGGGCCTGCTACACGATCTACCACAGAGTCACCATTTACTGCAAGCCCCTCTGTAATGGAGAGGTTTGTATTTGTGCCACGTGATAGAAAGTGTCCCATGTTTAGAGGGAAGGGAGGCATTGGATTAACTGAGTGGCTCGAGGAGGTACAGGCCTGCATGAGGCTACGCCATTTGTCCACACCTGATCAGGCCTTCTTTTTATTTGATCATTTGGAAGGGGAGACATGTGATGAAATTAAGTTTCGACCTACTGCAGAGCGTGAAGACCCTGCCAAAATTATATTTATTTTAAAAGAACTGTACGGTTGTTATGAATCGTATAATAAATAAATCGAATAAAAATGGACTCCAATCTTACATTTGAAAATCACATTAAGCATCTGTTTAAAACTTGCTTCTTCCATCTTCGAAACATCTCCAGACTTCGCCCATCCCTAACTTTTTCCGATGCTGAGAAGCTCGTCCATGCTTTTGTCTCCTCCAGGCTCGACTACTGCAACTCCCTGTTTATTGGAATCCCTGGCAAAAACCTTCAGAAACTTCAATATATTCAAAACAGTGCAGCAAGGATCTTGTTGAGAGTTCGTAAATTTGAACATATTACGCCCATTCTCCATAACCTTCATTGGCTTCCTGTCGCCTACAGAATTCAGTACAAAACTGCTCTCATTACACATCAATGCTTACACGGAACTTCACCAGATTATCTGAAGGATATTCTCATTCCATACTCATCCACCCGTTCGCTGCGGTCACAGAACAGCAATCTCCTTCACATTCCGAGAACCAAATTAAGGACCATGGGAGACCGGGCTTTCAGTGTGGCTGCCCCCCGCCTGTGGAACTCTCTTCCTGAATGTCTAAGAGCCCCACAGTCTGTGGTTGACTTTAAGAGCGACTTGAAGACCTTTCTTTTCGACCAAGCATACTCTACCTCCTCATGATTCTACTTTTGATCTTAGCTGATATTGTTATTGATTTTAATTGTTTTATTATTTGTTTTATTGTAATTTAATTCTGTTGCTCCTTGTAGCACTTTGAGATTTTCATTAATGAAAAGTGCGTTATAAATTGAATTCATTATTATTATTATTATCGTATGTGGCACTCCAGGAGGCATTTTTTTCTCGCCGTCAGAGGGATGGTGAAACGCAACAGGAATTTTCATTGGCTCTAATGAGTCTGATGGAGGCAGTTAAATCCCGTGCTCCTAGTGATTTTCATAATACAGAAACACTGTTGCGTGACCAATTTGTTGAGCATGTGTTGGATGGGGCTCTTCGTCGTGAGTTAAAACAGTTTGTGCGCAGGAAGCCACAGCCACCTTGCTTGAGGTTAGAACAGAGGCATTTCGCTGGGAGCGTGAGGTACGGCCAAGTAGTGTATCTGGTCTGGGATCCTCTTTCCCATCTGCATTTGGATCTCATATTGGGGTGCAGAGCTGTTCTCAAGGGGCTACTGGTTCACACCAACCCTCTGAACTGAGCCAACTGAGGAGTATGTTGCAGCAACAGCAGTCACAGCTTGACCAACTTACCCAGAGTATAGCTAGGTTGCAGAAACCCAACCGACAGAGTCGTTCCCATGACTCTATCATCTGTAGGCGCTGCCAGAAGGCTGGCCATTACGCCAGGGATTGTGATGGGGTTCGAGTTCAGGTACACACCCCTTCTAAGTCATCACCTCAGTTGTCGGAAAACTATTACCCACCGAGTCATTGAGCCAAGATTCGGATGGGGTAGTTGTCGGCTCCAGAAAGGGTGTTTTTCAGGAAGGTTCTAAGCTGGTATCATCTTGTCCACATTTAGATGTGAACATGGGAGGGGTTCAAGTCCCTTGTTTGGTAGACACTGGTTATATGGTGTCTACAGTTACAGATAATTTTTTTCCCAACATTTTGAGCGGTGGGGTCAGGAGAAACTGCAGTCATGTCACTAGCTTCAACTCAGAGCTGCCAATGGCCTTGCTATTCCCTATATTGGTTATCTAGAGTTAGATATTGAACTCTGTGGTAAACTCGTTCACCAGTGTGGGGTATTGGTGGTCAAAGACCCCCCTGGTGGTGTGTCACGGCAGGCTCCAGGTGTTCTGGGGATGAATATAATTAGTCGTTGTTATGGCGAGCTTTATAGACACCATGGTTCCACTTTGTTTAACTCACCTGCTGTCTCTGCTGCCCCAGAGTTCATCAAACAGGCTCTCCACAGATGCCATCATGCTACCACTAGATCTTCGAACGATGTTGTCGGTGGTGTAAAAGTGTGTGGTGAGAAGGTTCACCATATTCCAGGTGGCACACTGAAGACTGTACCAGCCACATGTTCCGAGAGCTACTCGGGTAAAGCTGTTTTGTTTGAATCTTTGGACTCAGGCTTGCCAGCTGGACTCCTTATTTCACCTTCTTTGATCCAGGTCACAAGGGGGACTGCTTACATCCCCATTGTGAATGTGGGTAATACAGAGGTGGTGTTACACCCTCGTACCCGCATTGGTACGTTAAGTGCTGTTCATGTTGTCAGCTTGCCTGCAGATGTTCAAGCAGTACCATCAGGTATGGTTTCAATGGGAGAGCGAAGTTCAGCTCATTCAGTCCAGGAGCAGATAAAAGCATTAGATATGACTGGCTTGTCAGCTGAGGAGCAAGGTGAGGTAAGAGCTTTACTTGAAAGGTATAGCTCAGTCTTTTCTGTACATGATGGAGATTTGGGATGTACCAATTTGGTTACCCACAATATTCCCCTATTGGATGAAACACTTGTCAAACAACATTACAGGCGCATACCTCCCTCTGAGTATGAGGCTGCTAAAGAACACATCCATAAATTGCTTGATACACAAGTAATCAAGGAAAGCAACAGCCCATATGCTAGTCCCATTGTTCTAGTAAAAAAATGGATGGGACTTTGCGTATGTACGTTGACTACAGGCATCTCAATGCTAAGACTAGAAAATATGCCTTTCCCCTCCCTCGTATAGAGGAATCCCTGGATGCATTGGGGGGTGCACGTTGGTTCTCAACTTTGGATTTGGTGAGCGGGTATAACCAAGTGCCCGTAACAGAAGTAGACCGGCCTAAAACTGCATTTTGTACCCCATTTGGTCTTTTCGAATGGAATCGCATGCCTTTTGGTCTCTGTAATGCACCCAGCACCTTTCAAAGGTTGATGCAACGACTATTTGGTGACCAGCAGTGCAAAAGTCTCCTTTTGTACCTTGATGACATTGTCATGTTTTCCTCCACTGTCCAACAACATCTGGAGAGGTTGGAAGTAGTTTTGAGCCGACTTCAAGGTGAAGGTCTTAAAGTAAAGCTAACAAAATGTGCCTTTTTTCATGCCTGAGGTGAAATATTTGGGGCATGTAATTTCTGCTAAGGGTGTTGCAACCGATCCAAGTAAAACTGAGGTTGTAGCTAACTGGTTACCCCCCACTACAGTTTCTGAGCTAAGATCCTTTCTTGGGTTTGCTAGCTATTACCGTCGTTTTGTGGAGGGCTTTGCAAAATTAGCTGCTCCTCTTCATAGGTTGGTTGCAGAGCTAGGGGGCACCAGGTCAAAGAGACAACCAGAGCAGACTGTCATTCAGGACTGGACAGAAGAGTGCCAAAACAGTTTTGAAGAACTGAAAACCAGGTTGACAACTGCACCAGTGTTGGGTTATGCAGATTTTTCACTTCCTTTTATCTTGGAGGTGGACGCAAGTTACGATGGGTTGGGGGCTGTACTCTCCCAAGAGCAGGAAGGTAAAGTGAGGCCAATTGCTTATGCAAGCCGTGGCTTAAGGCCTACAGAGCGCAACATGCTGAATTATAGTTCCATGAAATTGGAGTTTTTGGCGCTGAAGTGGGCCATGACCGAAAAGTTTCGAGATTACCTCTTGGGTCATAAGTGTGTTGTCTTTACCGACAACAATCCATTAAGTCATTTGGCTTCAGCCAACCTGGGAGCAACAGAGCAACGCTGGGCTGCCCAGTTGGCATTATTTGATTTTGAAATCAAATATCGTTCTGGCAGAGCCAATGGGAATGCTGATGCATTGTCAAGGCAGCATCCCGTTGGTGTACAAGACTTGGAAATGATGGTTCCTGGTACAGTTCTTCCTGAACCCTTGAGAGAGGTTTTGCAGGGGCAGCAAAGGGAGGTTACTCAAGTGGCTATTATGGCCTTGCCTAACCATACCATCACCGAAATTGGTGTTTTGCAGCAGACTGACCCAACCATACAAGAGTTTTTGTTTTTTTTGGAAGCAGAAATGCCATCCCACTGCACAAGAGCGTAAACAGGTATCCCAGCAAGTTCTGGTGTTACTCCGATAGTGGAATAGGTTGGTCGAGGAGAATGGCATTTTGTACCGGCAGGTGTTCAAACCTGCTGGTGGTGAGGCAATCCTTCAATTGGTGTTGCCAACCTCTTTAAAGGAGGAAACTTTAAAAAAAAGTTCACCAGGAGCATGGCCATCAAGGTGTAGAGCGAACATTAGAGCTCTTGCGCCAACGTTGCTACTGGCCAGGCATGTCTGCAGATGTGGAGCAATGGTGCCAGACCTGTGAGAGATGCCAGGTAGCAAAACAATCACAGCTACAGGCCCGTGCATTCATGTGGCATTTGTTGGCTTCACAGCCTAATGAGATTCTAGCCATTGATTTCACTTTGTTGGAACCTAGTCATAATGGATTGGAGAATGTACTGGTTATGGACAGAGCACCTGTGACAGAGCACCTGTGACAGAGCACCTGTGACAGAGCACCTGTGACAGAGCACCTGTGAGGAAGCGGACGCGGGCACACCTTGGCTGCCGCTGCTCCTCATACTTTTTGCTCTTTGAAGCCTTTTTTTTACTACTTTCTGCTGTTTTTTTTTCACCGAGCCTTGTTGGACATTTCTACCTTTCTCGATTGCAGAGTGCGGCAGGCCTAGGCCTGTGTACAGCACCTGTACGAGCTGACGCGGACATTTCTACCTTTCTTTGAACCTTTCTACCTTTCTTTGAACATTTCTACCTTTCTTTGAACCTTTCTACCTTTCTTTGAACATTTCTACCTTTCTTGAACGCAGAGTGCGGCAGGCGTTTGCCTGTGTACAGCACCTGTGTGAACGGACGTCACGCGGGCATTTTTTCCTTTCTGTGATTAAGTTTTAGAGCAACTGTCTTTTCTGACTGCGTTGTGGTTCTGCAAACATTATAAGTTGCCGGTCAAAGCAGATGACCGCTTGTCCTGAGCCTGGGTCTGCTAGAGGTTTCTTCCTTCTAAAAGGGAGTTTTTCCTTTCCACTGATGCCTAGTGCTTGCTCAGGATAGGAGACTGCAGCCAGGCCAAGATTTGACTTGTTGCTGGATTCATTAGATAGTAAACTTTACTAGTTTAACCGTAATTTTATTAGTGGGGGCTGTTAGCTCCCGCTAGCTCCAGAACGAATTTAGCTTAAAAAACCACGTAGCTGCATTTATTGTTCGCTTACCTGCTGCCTCTGTCACCCTCCTGGGTCCTCTGGACTGTTTTGGATTTTCTCCTGTGCTCCTCTTCGAGGTAATGATCATTCAAATTACCTCTTTCTGCTTCTTGTATATCTTTCTTGGAGCCGTGGGCCTGCTGTTAGCGGCTAGCTCCATGCTAGCTTCCACCGGATCGACAACAATGTTGACCTACTCCGCTTCGCAGCTGTTTGAATTTAACAACTGCTCCATTCCTCCTTCTATTTCGACCATTAAACAACTGGGACTTCTGCGTAGACCTCGTTACATCCATAGAAGCTCTCGAAAGAAATTAGTTCACTTTAGGCAAACTGGCTCTGACTCGATTGCTACTGTCTGGTCTGAGAGACGTGTCGCACCTCGACGACGTCATCAGAACGCTGCGTCTGTGGTCCTTTGTAGTCCACAGCACACGAAGTGGCAAGGAAAACGTGGAGTGGACTTCAGTCTGCTTAAACCTCTTCAAAAACAATCTGCTCCAACTAGTATTAAAATAGAACTTTTTAATGTTCAATCACTTTCAAACAAATCATGTCTAATTCATGATCACATTTTGGAGAAGAATTTGGACCTCATGTGCCTCACAGAAACTTGGCATAGACCGGATGTGTACAGTTCTTTAAATGAAGCTTGTCCATCTGGATACAGCTATCTGCAGAGAGCCCGCAGCACTGGCCGCGGTGGTGGTCTGGCTGTAATCTACCGCAGTAGTTTAGGGCTGTCGCATCTGGTTTCTCAGGATTTTTCTTCTTTTGAATGTCTGGCTTTCAGCTTCAAAGCCCCACTCCTGATGAATGTTATATTAATTTATAGACCTCCCAAACCGCATGTTTCATTTAACTCAGAGATACATGACCTCTTCACTTATTTCTGCACCTCCCCTGTGAAGACTATTTTTCTTGGCGACTTGAATATCCACGTGGACAATTCCTCTTCACCTCTGGCAACAGATTTTAAGTCTCTTTTGGATTCTCTTAATCTCACTCAACATGTTGACGCCCCTACGCACAGCAGGGGGCATACTCTGGATTTGGTGATTACTGACACTGTACTCATCAATAATTTATCTGTATATGACCTGGGTGTCTCAGACCACAGGGTCATCTCCCTGGAAGTGCCTTCATCTTCGCCTGCTTCAAACCCAAAACGACCCATCCAGTTCCGTGACCTTAAAAACATTTCCCTTGATGTTCTGTCTGCTGATCTTCACACCCTGACCACGGTCAATCATCCTTCTGCAGATGACTCTGTGGATTACTACAACCAATCTCTTCGGGAGCTCCTGGACCTACATGCTCCCTTGAAAACAAGACTGGTGTCTTTCTCCCGTTCAGCCCCTTGGTACACTGATGAGCTGCGCAAGATGAAGGCAACTGGCCGTGCTATCGAGAGACGTCTAAAATCATCTGGTCTCTCGGTACATAAGCAGGCGTACAAAGAACATCAGAAAGCGTACGCCTATTCTCTTAAAGAAGCACGCTCCAAATATTATTCCAACATCATCAACACCTGCCCTGGAAACTCTAAACAGCTCTTCTCCACAATAACTCGTCTGCTTAATCCCATTAAACAAACTCTTGAGGACTCTGCTCAAAAATGCGACCTGTTTCTTTCATCTTTTAAAACCAAAATTGACACTATCAGATCTCAGCTCCACAACCTCCCTGTTCTCAGTGTGCCATCTACCCGTCTGCATTCTGGGACCCTTAACAGCTTTGACGAAGTTGTTCAGAGTGAGGTGGAGGCCATCATCAAGAAAATGAAGCCTTCATCCTGCGCCCTGGATCCTTTCCCCTCGTCTCTCATAAAATCCAATCACTCTGCAATAGGCCCACTTATCACTCAAATAATAAATCAGTCTCTTCAATCTGGTCATGTTCCACTGCCTCTAAAAACTGCCATCATTAGGCCTCTTCTGAAAAAATCTAATTTGGATCCCGACATTTTTTCTAATTACCGCCCAATTTCACACCTCCCTTTTCTGTCTAAAGTGCTGGAAAAAGCAGTTGCTGCTCAGCTGCAGGATCACTTACAACAACACTCCCTGTATGAGAAGTTCCAGTCTGGATTCAGGGCAGCTCACAGTACTGAGACTGCACTGCTGAGAGTTACTAATGATGTCCTCTTGGCTGCTGACACTGGCTCTCCCTCCATCCTTGTCCTCCTTGACCTCACTGCAGCCTTCGACACTGTGGACCATAGTATCCTCCTCCACCGTCTTCATGTGGAGGTCGGTCTCTGTGACACCGTCCTGGACTGGTTTAAATCTTTCCTCTCCAATAGGCTGGAATGTGTTAGTCTTGGCAACGCCACGTCCCAGACAGTCTCTGTCTCCTGTGGTGTCCCTCAGGGGTCGGTTCTGGGGCCCCTGTTGTTTTCCCTTTACATGCTGCCTTTAGGTCAAATTATTAATCAGTTCAACATTTCTTTTCACTGTTATGCCGACGATACACAGCTTTACATCAGGACTGGAGCATCCTCATCTTCCACCTTGTCATCTCCATCTTCACTCACTGCCCTCTCTGCCTGCCTGGAGGCAATTAGGGCATGGATGAATCAGAACTTTCTTCAATTAAACTGCTCCAAGACCGAGGCCATACTGATTGGCACCCCTCACCAGGTACAGACATCTACTATAACAACACTTTCCTTTTCTGGACAAGACATCCCCCTCTCCACCTCTGTTACAAATCTTGGAATAAAAATGGACTCCAATCTTACATTTGAAAATCACATTAAGCTTCTGTTTAAAACTTGCTTCTTCCATCTTCGAAACATCTCTAGACTTCGCCCATCCCTAACTTTTTCCGATGCTGAGAAGCTCGTCCATGCTTTTGTCTCCTCCAGGCTCGACTACTGCAACTCCCTGTTTATTGGAATCCCTGGCAAAAACCTTCAGAAACTTCAATATATTCAAAACAGTGCTGCAAGGATCTTGTTGCGAGTTCGTAAATTTGAACATATTACGCCCATTCTTCATAACCTTCATTGGCTTCCTGTCGCCTACAGAATTCAGTACAAAACTGCTCTCATTACACATCAATGCTTACATGGAACTTCACCAGATTATCTGAAGGATATTCTTATTCCACACTCATCCACCCGGTCGCTGCGGTCACAGAACAGTAATCTCCTTCACATTCCGAGAACCAAATTAAGGACCATGGGAGACCGGGCTTTCAGTGTGGCTGCCCCCCGCCTGTGGAACTCTCTTCCTGACTGTCTGAGGGTCCCACAGTCTGTGGTTGACTTTAAGAGCGGCTTGAAGACCTTTCTTTTCAACCGAGCATACTCTGCCTCCTCATGATTCTACTTTTGATCTTAGTTGATACTGTTATTGATTTTACTTGTTCTATTACTTGTTTTATTGACATTTAATTTCTGTTGCACCGTGTAGCACTTTGAGATTTTCATTAATGAAAAGTGCGTTATAAATTGAATTCATTATTATTATTATTATTATGACAGATGTGTTTAGCAAGTACACACTTGCTTTTCCTACCAGGGACCAGCGTGCGTCAACCGTAGCATAGGTCTTGGTGAAGGAGTGGTTTTTAAAGTTCGGGATACCTGTCCGAATACATTCGGATCAGGGTCGTAGCTTTGAAGGTTCACTCATCCAACAGTTGTGCAAGTTGTACGGCATTGAAAAGTCACGCACCACACCATACCATCCATCCGGTAATGGTCAGTGTGAACGGTTTAATTGAACACTTCATGGCCTACTACGAACATTGCCACCTTCTCGGAAAAGGGATTGGAGTACATGTTTACCACATGTGTTATATGCGTATAACACTACGCCACATCAGGCAACTGGGGAATCACCATTTTTTTAATGTTTGGGCAAGAACCTCGTATGCCGGTTGACTTCCTTTTAGGAAGAGTTCAGGAGCCTGTGGCTGGCAGCGTTCATGATTGGATCCAGGAGCATCAGGCCCGCCTGCAGGTAGCTTTTGAGGGTGCTCGTGGGAGGTTGAAGGTTGCCGCAGAGCCCCGAAAGAACAACCATGACCAGCGAGTCCACAACGTGCCCCTGAGTGTTGGTCAGCTGGTGTGGTTACGGGATTTGACCCCACGAGGGCGTCATAAGATCCATGACCTATATTGCCTAGAGAAGTACAAAGTCCTAAGGGAACCCGCTGAAGGAGGTTCAGTGTATACCATCGCACCAGTAAGTGACCTCACTAAAACTAGAAATGTTAATCGCATTTTGTTGAAGGCAGTGGTAGAGGAGGAGCCTTCAGAGGGCGCTAGGTTTCCCAGTGCATCGCTCAGTGATCACTGCCGATCTGAGGAGGAAATATTGGGTGAGGAGGATTTGTTTGTTTTGAGGAATGAAGATCCTCCAGCTCCAACTAGAGTGGTGGTTGGGTTGGGTGACTCATAACCCCAGTTGCAAGGTCTATCTGGCATTTCCACTCAGGAGGGATTGGAGCCTCTAGATCATTCACCCAGTTGTTCTCTGGTCCCAAGTGAACCAGTATTACGTCGGTCAGCAAGGTTGACTGCAGGTCAGCATTCTAATATTAATCACCTTCCCAGATCAGCAAATGAAGCTCCCCAGGCTGTAGGCTTTGCTGATCCAACAGCCAGTTCTATTTTTGCTTTTTTTAGACCTTGGAGCTGAGTCGTCGGGACGACGACACAAAAAGGGGGGGTAGAATGTGGCAGGAAGCAGGTGAAGACTCCACCTGCTGCCAGGATAATAGCTTGCCCAGCCAATAACACTAGGGGCGCTCACTATGAAAGAGCATAGGCTGCGTAAGGGTCTTGTTTGATACGTCTTTTCAGCAATTCAAAGACGCCTGCTTACGGACGTGTCACACCGTGCTCCGTGTTAAATTTGCTGCATGTTGAGTACAGGTGAGGTTGGCTTCCTGCGCATCTACCGTAGCTCCAAATGTGTAGTTATTTATTTTTATATCAGCAGATAATTGTCAGCGTATTCACAATCTCGTTGATGGCGAGTGAAGTGACTCCTCCTGCCAGCGTGTTGCTGTGAGCGTTCCCGTTGGTGCGGGAGTGAGGAAAAAGCCTGATCGGTATGTGGAAACAATCACGAGCCTTATGTTAATCAACTTGCTCTAAACTATTTTATTGTGAATTGTAGATTCATTTCCACAATCACCACTGCTGCTTTGCCGGGTTTTGAAATAACCTCAGAGACGCTGCGCGTCCTACAAACATTTGGAGCGGTGTGGACACACCCACACCACGAGACAGAAGAGGGAGCGGAGGCTTTTACGCAGCACCTGCTGGAGTGCTGCTGTGACCATTCTTGATGTTATCGTTGTTTTTGATGAGTTCTTTACCTGTATTTTATTAGTAGCTTGTGCATTTTTCTTTTTGTTTAAATTATTTATTTCCTGTTTTTATTCTTCTACAGATTGGCGAGGAAAGTGTGTGTGACCTGGATGGTGGCGTTCCTCTTTGTGTGATTGCAGTCCCCAGCACAGACAGGTGGAGGGATAACCAGTGTGTGTGTGTGTGTGTGTGTGAGAGTTCACGGGTGGCTGTATTTATTTTAATTTAGGAGCCTCCCATCCAGGACCCGAGTAAACCTTGCCAACTGCGTTTTATAGTTTGTAATCTTTCTTAGATATTCAGCTACAGACAGGTATTCCTCTGTTTTTATAGTTTTTAATAAAATATCATTAACTTGGAACCTTGTCTCTTGCTTATTGCAAACACACCTGCGTGTTATTTGATTTCCTGGGTGAAAGTCCAAGGTGGCGCTGTTGGTACAAATATATAGAATGTTAATTTAAAACACTGATTGCCACAATGACATTCTCATCTATTCTTCCGACCCTCAGCAACATGCCATTCATGTACGCTCGGTCCTCCAGAGACTCTTCGAGAACCAATTATTCGTGAAAGCTGAAAAATGTGAATTTAATGTTTCCACCATTTCTATTCTAGGGTTTCTTTTTTAGGGGGGGGGGGAGTTGCAGGACAGATCCTGAAAAGATCAGAACGGTTGTAGATTGGCCTGTACCTGAGTCTAGGAAACAGCTACGGCGTTTCCTGGGTTTCACCAATTTTTATAGGCGCTTCATTACAGATTACAGTTGTGTCGCTGCCTCCATGACTCGGCTCACTTCCACTGTCAGACACTTTCACTGGAACCCTGAGGCTGATCCAACCTTCAAAAGATTTAAAGACTTGTTTTCCCCGGCTCATGTTCTCTGTCATCCTGACCCCAAGCACCAGTTTATTCTAGAGGTTGACACCTCCAATACTGGGTTGGGGGCAGCACTCTCTCAAAGATCCCCTGAAGATAACAAGGTGCACCCCTGTGCTTTTTTTCTAAACGTTTGACTCAGACTGAACAGAATTATGATGTGGGTAACCGTAAACTCTTGGCTATTAAGCTCGCTCTCGAGGAATGGTAGCACTGGTTGGAAGGCACTGACACACCGTTCCTGATTTGGATCGACCATAAAAATCTGACGTACCTTTGAGATGCCAAACGCCTGAACCCACGTCAGGCCCGGTGGTCTCTATTCTTAACAGATTCAACTATGTTCTCACTTTCAGGCCAGGGTCCAAGAATGTTAAACCGGACGCCTTGTCCCATCAATTCGCCCCTCCTGACGTCCCTGAACCTGAGGAGACCGTTGTTTCTCCCTCCTGCTTGGTGGGAGCTCTTTCCTGGCCCACTGAGAATCAGGGAAGTTCTCTTCTCTGAACCTGATCCCGGGTGTGGAATCCCTGACAAACTATTTGTCCCAACTAGTGCTTTAACAGAGTACCCGAGTAATCGACAGATCGAGTCCTAAAACTTCTATCGAGGTCTTTTTGTCCCTCTTGTAGAGTATGTATACTGGTCAGTTTTACTGACTACAATATATTCCAGATGAAATATTGTGTAGATTTTTATCTGACACAACTTATCGTCAATATTAAACTAGTTCTCTTTTTTCAAGATTTAAACATGAACTTGTGTGACCAGGCGAGATGTAACTTGACAGGAAATGTTTTTATGTTGGTTCACCAGGAGATGAACCATTTAATGACGGAATCGTTAAATTACATCAACATTTCATGAGAATTGGCTCTTGACCAATTTCTTATACTGTACCTTAACTATCGAGTCGACAGATTTAAATCTTGAACAACAACCAAGTAAAAGATGACATTTACTTATTTCTGTAGGCACTCTTAACTTAGTTTGTTGCTAGCGACAGATATACAGTTTAAAGGAAAGTTTTTAGCATGAGAAGGAGGAAAGGTGGAAAAGAGGGGGTGAACTATCTTGAATGTTTATAACCAGAAACATGACACGTTCTCCGTGCGGTCTCCAGCTGGACGTATATCCGTTGTGTAAACAATCAGCGACTTTACCTTTGACGGTCTGCAAAGAGCGGTTGGGTCCTTAAAGTCTGAGGAGATCAGTCAGTTTACCTTTGCAGCTTCTCACGTCCGCCTTTGGCCCACTGAATTAATGGTAGTCTGGTTGATTTTTCAGAATAAAGGTTTCCTCGAAGGAATCTCATTCAAATAGAACTTAGAGTTCAAATGAGTTTACAGCAGTCTTGCTATTAACTCGGCTGTTGAACTGGACCTTTGACGCTTGGTCCAAGTTCCCCAGTTTAAAGAGAAAGTCATTTCATGTCAACTTCCTCCCAGCAACTCAAGAGAGAAGTAAAAAGTGAAGATTTTAACTGAAACTTGACCCAGAAAACGTATTGTTTTCTGATTGACCGAATGGCATCAGAAGAGGATGTGAGGATGACATCAACACGTTGAAAAGGGGTCAAAAGATTAGTTTGTCAGAAGGATAAAGTGTTAGTTTCAGATGCCAGCATTTTATGATAAAAACTGATTCATTTGCCTTAACACTTTAAGCAAAACACTATGGACCTGTTGGTTTGATTAAAACAAACGTCATTACAGCATCACATATGGGACCTATTAATGATAATAGCAAAAACAGATATTATTGAAGTTGCAGGTCCCCACATCGAAGGTTGTAGGCTGGTTGGTTTCCAGTCGGTGTCACTCTGGTTCTATGTGTCATAAAATTATGTAGATTTTAGATGGGCTTATGATTGGGATTTTACATCAGCCATACCTACATGCACCTGGTATGTAAGCTATCATGGTTCCCTTATCAGTCATGTCACTCGGTGCAACATAATTGCTATGGGAAATTGTGCCCCCGCGCGATTACCTGAAGTAATACACTCACGCCTTTACGGCAGGGGCATTAGCGTCACGCCAGAGTCCCCCCCACGTTTTCACAGCAACACGAGGAAATAAGACGCTAGACCAAGTCTTCACGAATGTGAAGGGGGCGTACACGGCGAAGCCACGCCCACCGCTCGGGGCTTCCGACCATCGCTCCCTGTTACTGGTCCCTAGACAGCTCCCCCCACTCAGACGCTCCAAGCCGGAACAAAGAGAGATCACATTGTGGCGCCAAGATAGTACCCCCATGCTGAGAGACTGCTTTGAAAACACAAACTGGTCTGTCTTCAAAGAGGCAGCTACGAATGGAAGTTCAGTTGACCTGGAACTTTATGCTTCCTCAGTCCTGGGTTACATCAGTACATGCGCTGAAAATGTATCCATAAGAAAGTATGTTAAATTTTACCCCAATCAAAAACCCTGGCTAAATAAGGATGTCCGCACCCTGCTGGCAGCCAGGGACACTGCATTCAAGTCTGGAGATACTGAGGAGTTGAGAAAGTGCAGGAAAGAACTGGATGATGGCATAAAGAAGGCCAAAGCCGCGTATGCACAGAGGATCGAGGGACAGTTCACCTCACATGATCCACGGAGCATGTGGCAGGGCATCAAATGCTTAACAGATTACAAGGGCAAAAGCAAACAATGCCCCAGGGACCCATCTCTGCCTGATGCCCTCAATAAGTTTTATGCACGTTTTGAAGATCCAAACAGACCAGCTAGCACCAGACTCACCTCATCACCAGACGAGGAGCACCTCAAAGTGACCGCAGCAGAAGTGAGAGGTAGTCTCAGAAGGATCAACCCTCATAAAGCTACGGGTCCAGACAACATCCCAGGGAAAGTTCTGAAGGAATGTGCGGACCAGCTCTGTGAGGTGCTGGCTGACGTCTTCACCACCTCACTTTCACTGGAGTCAGTTCCCACCTGCCTGAAGACTGCCACCATCATCCCAGTCCCAAAAAGCTCCACAGTGACTGGTCTGAATGACTATAGACCGGTGGCTCTCACCCCGATAGTCGCTAAATGTTTTGAGAAACTGGTCATGTCCCACATCAAGACAACCGTCAACATCAGCGAGGACCCTCATCAATATGCATACCGCGAGAACCGATCAACAGAGGACGCCATCTCCTCTGTGGTCCACACTGCTCTCACCCACCTGGATCAGAAGGACTCATACGTGCGTCTGCTCTTTGTGGACTTCACATCTGCCTTCAACACCATGATCCCCCAAACTCTGATAGATAAACTATCCACACTTGGACTAAGCCCCTCCATCTGTAACTGGGTACTAGACTTCTTAACAAACAGACCACAGTCCGTGAAGATCCACAACTTCTCCTCCTCCACCATAACCCTCAGCACTGGCTCTCCTCAAGGATGTGTGCTGAGCCCTCTTCTGTTCACTCTGCTCACATATGATTGTACAGCCACACATCCAGGCTGTCATATTGTTAAGTTTGCAGATGATACAGCGGTGGTGGGATGCATCACAGATAATGATGAATCCAGCTACAGACAGGAGGTGGAGCACCTGGAGAGCTGGTGCAAAGAGAACAACCTTCACATGAATGTGAAGAAGACGAAGGAGATGATTGTGGACTTCAGAAGGAACAAACACACCCACACCCCACTGTACATAGGTGGATCTGCGGTGGAGGTGGTCTCCAGCTACAAGTACCTAGGTGTACACTTGAATGATAACCTCAGCTGGAGCAACAACACCACCAGCCTGATCAAGAAAGGTCATCAGAGACTCTACTTCCTCAGACGGCTGAGACGAGCTGGTCTGAGAAGCTCAGTCCTCAACTCCTTCTACAGGTGTGCAGTGGAGAGCATCCTGTGCTCCAGCATCAATGTGTGGCATGGAGGCTGCACAGTTGCAGAGAGGAAAGCTCTACAGAGAGTGGTGAAGGCTGCACAGAAGTCTGTGGGAGTCAGTCTCCCCACCATCACAGACATTTACACCTCCAGATGCAGAAAAAGAGCCACCTGCATCATGAAAGACCTCACTCACCCAGCACATTCACTCTTTGCACCACTCCCCTCGGGACGGAGGTTGAGGAGCATCAAATGTAGAACCACTAGACTGAGGAACAGCTTCTACCCTGAGGCTGTCAGACTCATGAATAAATAAATAATAAGAATAAACACTGCAAAATGTCACATCATGTTGATACTGATCTGTTTCTTGTTGCTGCGTTCATCTGTGACCATCTGCTCATAATGACTCATGTTCGTGCTGCTGTTTATAATGATGTTTTTCTACTACATTAGGGCTTAGTGTATTACTAGTTGATGTTTCTCTTAGTTAATCCTAGATGTTATTATTGTTTTTCTCTTGCATTTGTTGTTGGATGTAACTGGGACCCTGTGTACATAATCTCGTTTTCATCACATGTACTACATGCGGTGCAAATGACAATAAAGACTCTCTGACTCTGACTCTGGGTATTTAAGACGCGGACGCCCATCTTATTGCCCTTCACTTCGCTTAAACCTGAACACTCTTCTCGGATCTTCTCTGTTGTTCATCGCTCGACCAGAGGTGAGCTTGCTCCCTACAACAGAGCGTACAGAGAATTTTTCCTATGTACTACTGGGCTGGCGAAAGCTGGTCCGGTACATTTTTCCTTCACCCCAATGTTTTCTTCTCCTCTCTCCACAGACTGCTTCGCTCGACGGAGCTGACTGCGCGACACCGCTACCCTGCTAACGAGTAGCAGGCTAGTCGGAAAAAGCGACGTGAGGAGGGAGACGTCTCCGGACAACGTTAGCACTGCTAACGAGCTCAACTCTTCTCACCCATGGCTCCTGAGAAGGTAATGCGAAAACCCAAAACTCAAAGAAGACCAGCAGACCTGTGAGCCCCAGCTCCCGTGCCTTTTCTCTTCTGCTTTTTTGCTACTTGGTTAGCAAACGCTAACTGCACGGCATGCTACCTGCTAAGCTAACAAAGCTAACAGGCCATCAGCCGCGAGCAGCTCAGCGAGAGGACGTCCTCGGACGAGGAACTCCGGCATGCAGTGAGCTCCAGCTCCCGAACATGCTCCAGCGGATCTGGCAACCCCCTTTTCAGTAACGGACACCCACGAGGCCTGTCCGGTCTGATCAGGGATGCTACATGCGAAGACACTCAAAGTTTTTCTCGTGAATGACCCGGAGAAAGGGGAGTGGAAATTGAGTAACCCCGTTACTATCTAGCTAGCTTACACGGTTAGCCCGGCTAACCAGGAGCACCCATGACAACACGGGGCAGACGATCAACGTTGCTAACACGATTAACGTAGCTACGAGCAGACAACGAAGGACTCCATCGTGTGGTATGTGAAAATGCTTGGTCTAGCTTCCTAGCTAACCTTCTCATATTTTGCCTGTTTCGCTATCCTGTACGGCCGAATCGACGGTAGAAATCATCGCATAACTAAGTGTTTTTTACTGATGCTTCGTTGCTCGGGGGCCCGTCTTAGCACCTCTAGCGGGCTCATGAGTACCTCACATTTAGCCCAGGCTAACAAGGAGGCTCTCTGTCCAGCACAGTCCAGAAGGAGGATTTTCAGCTACCTGTTCAGCTACGCTACCTGGTAGTTTTCCTATGCCCACGACGAGAACATTGTGACACTGAGAGCTTATCCAAACATGAGGCTATGGATGACTCTCTGACGTTAATCATGTCAGGGCCCGAGGGACCCTGGTGGGGTGGACAAGGACGAGTGGCCTCGGTGCTGAAGGCCCACCAGGCAGAAAAGCTGTAGGAGCTGCAAGGGGCCACTAACAAAAGAAAAAGGAAAGTCTGAGATGCCCCTGCACCATTACAGGCGCTCTCACTCACAGAGGGAGAGAGAATGCCGAACTTTTACCACCAGTACCTGTGTTAGAGTAGCACAGACTAGCTGGTTTGGAACGTTTAAACACACAAGAACACTCAGAGCCTTGTGTAACAAAGAGAAATGCCATCCATACACGACTAAAGTCTCAGACCTGTTGAGCCCAGACTTCACTTGTAAAACGTTATAAGGAGCTGGTGGCATGTGTGTGCGCACTAAACATAACTCTTCTACTGTATGTGTTATAAAAAACAAACATTGTTTCATGCATATACAAGAATAAAAGTACCAAAGCACAGACTACCCTGGTTCTCGACTCGAGACCCACTTTTGTGAAACACAAACTACTAGGTCAGACTATGAACCGCAGTAGGACACACGAGTTCTGCCTAGGACAGTCAAATCTTGCAATGTCTTCTGTAGGGCAGACCAACCTGCTCCAGAGTATGCGAGAGGGGTCGAAGGCCATCCCTCCTGCACTCAAACTGACAAGCAGTAGTTAGACATCCCTTCCAGGCTCATCGCGCAGGCCTGGAGGGCGTGTCTGCCAAACAAATGGGTCATGACGACGGTGCGTCGTGGGCTCAAGCTGCAGTTCATCAAAGGACCTACCCCCCTTCGTGGGGGTGCTGTGATCGAACATTAACCTAGCACGCGCACACATGCTGAGGGAGGAAATGTCAACGATGCTACAGAAAGGAGTAATAAGTATTGTTCCAAAACACAAACTACGCTCCAGTCATTGTAACAAGCTCTTCCTGGTGCCCAAAAGAGATCAATCCCTGAGGCTGATCCTGGATCTCAGGACTCTGAACAAGAAAATAAGAACTTTCAAGTTCAAGATGTTCACACTGCGGCAGGTCCCCCAGTCTGTGAGACCTGGAGACTATGCATGTACAATGGATTTGAAAGACGCCTAATTCCATGTGGGCGTGTGGAGGAGGCACATGGAATTCTTCCGGTTTGCCTTCGAAGGGAAGGCTTATGAATTCAAAGCCTTACCCTTCGGTTTGAAGACTGCTCCTCGTACATTTACTAAATGTCTGCACGTAGCCCTGAACCCTCTTAGGAATCAAGGAGTCAGGATTATGAACTACCTGGATGACCTCCTGGTTCTGGCTGGAAGCAGAATACAGGCCCAGTCACACTCCTGCAGGGTGATCTCTCACCTGGAGTCTCTCGGTTTTGTCATAGAACCTACAAAAGAGTGACCTGACTCCATCACAGATTACCATATTTCTGGGAGTGCAGGTCGACACCATCCGGTACAGAGCATGGCTCTCAGAGGAACGTGTTTCCTCGATTCGCCGTTGCCTGACAAACTTTAAACTGAATCAGCGTGTCCCCCTGAAAACGTGCCAACACCTTTTAGGCCTCTTGGCGGTAGCCATACCCTGTGTGCTACACGCATTGCTGAAGATGCGGGCCCTGCAAATATGGCTAAACCAACAAACACGACCTGCCCCGTCTGGGCGAGCAGGAAAGTTTAGAATCGATTCAGAGTGCCTGAGGGCCCTGGAAACTTGGAGAGACCTGTCTGTGTTCACGGAAGGGGTCCCGTCAGGTAGGATGTCATCCTGTGTGGTCATCACGACGGACGCCTCAATAACAGGATGGGGGGCAGTCTGCAGAAATCAGAATGCCCGAGGCCTCTGGAATGAGCAGTAAGTAGGATTGTACATCAACTTCCTGGAATTGTTGGCCGTTTCCCTGTCAGTGAAATACTTCTTTGGTAAAGGTCCGATTGAGGGACAGCACGTCCTGGTGAAATCAGTTAACAAAACCACGGTGTCCTTCATTAACTGGCAAGGGAGGATGAGATCCCAAGCCCTCCTCAGCCTGACACAGAGGATGCTCACATGGTACGCTCCAAGATTATTGTCGCTCAGGGCGACTCATGTTCCGAGTGAACTGAATTACGGAGCGGATGACCTCTCAAAGGGGCCTCTTTTGGAATCAGAATGAAGACTGAACCCACTAGTCGTGGATCAGGTCTGGTCACGGTTTGGGAGAGCCTCGGTGGACTTGTTCCCATGCAGAGCCAGCTCACAATGTGACCTCTACTTCTCTATGAGGGAAACAGTTGCACCGTTGGGAACGGATGCTTTGGCCCATGATTGGCCAACAGGGGTGCTGTATTATGCTTTTCCACCTGTCCCTCTGATTCAGGTGACACTGGAACATATATGTAAGGGAGCCCTCTTCCTTATACTGATAGCCCCCAGGTGGCCACAGAAACCGTGGTTCCCGGAACTGATCTTAATGTTGTCAGGGATACCATGGCAGTTGCCTTCTTACAGAGACCTGCTGACTCAGGCACGTGGGCGGCTTCTACATCCACGTCCGGAGCTGTGGTAGCTTTCAGCCTGGCCACTGAAGGGAACTGGCTGAGGGCCTAAGGCTTGATCGTCTTTTTTTCCCAACAACAACAACATACACAAGGGAGACCCTTTGTGTTTATGTTTACTTGGGAGATGTTCAGTGGAAGGGTTCCTCTCTCCTCCGACAGTTCTCCAACATCAGGATGGGCCTCTTTGTCAGTCCTAGTAAGTTGTCTGTTCAAGGATCAGATAAGGGACTTGTGCCCCTTGTATGTATGAAATATTTGCCCCTATGGGACCTGGAAGGTCAACTTGTGTTTGAACTGGGTTCTTTACCTACACATTGCCATCTGGTTTGCCAGTGGCTTAAGGGGTCTCTTTGCTCTTTTCCTCCTGCTTTCCAAATTTCCAAGGAAGAAGGAGATGGTGGGCAATCACACTAGCGGAGCACGCTTGTGCTACATCTAGCTGGTGTTTCATTTTTGTGTCCAGTGGTAACATCAGACTGATGTTTCTACATGTGGCATTTTTCTTCTCAGGCTGTGCTCTCTACATACCTTGTAAAGAGCGGCTGGGAAATGCCTGCCGTATTAAGGCAGATGTTCGCACATGCATTTTACTGAGCATTTCAAGGGCGTGAATGAATTACGTTCCCATAGCAATTATGTTGCACCGAGTGACATGACTTATAAGGGAACTGAAAGTTATGCCCCATAACTCATGTTCCCTGAAGGAAGGGAACGAGGTGCAACATACCTGGCCCTTTCAATGCTGAAAGCTCGGTGAAGTGCATTTTAGAGAAAGTAGGATGGGCGTCCGTGTCTTAAATACCCAGAGGGAGGGGACTCTGGCGTGACGCTGATGCCCCTGCCGTAAAGGCGTGAGTGTATTACTTCAGGTAATCGCGCGGGGGCGCAGATTACCATAGCAATTATGTTGCACCTCATTCCCTTCCTTCAGGGAACATGAGTTATGGTGCATAACTTTCAGTTTAGATCAGCTATAACTATCAAGTAAGGGGTGGATCTATGCAATAAAAGTTAGGTATAGGGATCTACGTCTATAGAAGGTTCAGGAGGGCTTCTGTAACGAAGGCCTTTTCATCCAAATCATTCCTCCATTCATAACTTAGTTTAAAGTTAAACTAAAATAGAAAAAGAAAATATAGTTTGGTTTAAATGTCTGTTGTCATTTTAGACGACGACGTAGGATTTGGTGTTCCCTATAAAATTTAGAAGTCTGTGGCGAGACACATAAAAAATGATTAGATGATCTTAGAATAGAATCGATCGAGTATTCTACCTGAAAGATTGTGAGATCAGTGTAGATTATAGTATCTAAACTAGCATTAATCTACAATGACTCTTCAAAGATTGAGGTTTTTAACAAAATGAACAGCATGTTGCCATAGTTAAATCCACTTAAGTTTTCAACTAACATTAATGCAAAACCTCTTTTGGTTGTGAGTGTTCAGAAAACATTCCCAATTTCCAATAACAACAAGAGTAGTAACTAAGCAACTAGAAAACAACATTTCACTGCTTTGAACCACTCTGGTCGGCAGATTCCAACCTGCTGCTCTGTCCAGTTGGTTTGTCTCTCGGGTTAATTTTTTGACGCCTCAAAATATCTAGTTGAGTCGCATAACGACCAAGTCGGGCCTCAAGAGATCGGATGCGACGGAGTAGGTACAAGATAATCCTGCACACTACGAGGGAGAGGATCATCACTAGAACTAAATTAAGCGAGTCGGCACTAGAACATGCGTAGGTGATGGGTTGAAACGGAATCTTAGTGTCGGACTTGAGGGTCTTAAGAACTTTGTTAATCGGTTCCACGTCAACGATTTTAGTTCCTTCAAATCAGAGTTGCTCTATGGTTTCGGGGTCTATCTCTAAACTCATGTTTGTGAAGCACTCAGGTTCCTCTAGAGCAGTTTCACATTGCTCCGGATGGAGGTGGTAGAGCGTCAGTTCGCCAATGTGCATGTTTGCCCCTTGGGGGACACTGATCCACATTGTTTTGTCCGATAGAGTCAACGGCCTGTTGGCTGCGGGATGGCCATAGGTCATCAACGCGGTTCTTTGGGGAGTGTTAACTAACCAATGCGACCCAATTCTTTCCGCATTAGCGGTTGTGACTTGGCGTCGTGGGGTTATGGTCGTCGAGCATTTTGAGTTATCTGGAACGGGTGTGACTCCGCAAATGCCCGTGGCTTTATGCAAAATTAAAGGCTTACTTGTACACAGGTAATGTATCTCGTGGGTGAGAGTACACATCTGTAGGTTTGGAGCTAAGTAAATTGTGGGGTTACTGTTGTGATAAGCAACCACCTTTGGAGTGTTTATTTTGATGTGGTTTTCACCGTGCCAATTTCCGACATTAACAACGTCCTTGAGTCTGTAGATGCTGTCAGAAGGGATGATTGGTAGATTGATAATGAACGCAAATTCACACGCTTTGTGGTTGATGTAAATTGGGATCGTGCTACCGAGAGTGTAAGCCAGGTGAGCCTAGATTGGCCTTTCTTGTTCGTTTGTAGCGGAGTACAGAATGTCTGTCACCATCTGTAGGGAGACGAGATAGGGTGGGATTCTGCCAGTAGCTAGTGTATCAACCGACGAGCTGATGTCTCTCAGCATATCAGAAAATATCCTATCTATCAGGTGGGCGATGACGTAGTCCAATTCTACCTTACGTTTTAGTTCATTAACCGTTTTTGCAAGGACCTTTATTTCTTGGGTGTGAGTGTTCAACACTAAGACAGTATCTTTAACAGTTTTTGTCACTTGAGTGAACTAAGCTTGTTGCCGATTCATCTGTGTTTGGATCCTTGGGAACTCATTTTGTATTTCATTAACATGTTGTTTTAAATGACATTAAGCACTGGCTCTCTCAAAACTTCCTCCACCTAAACACAGATAAAACTGAATGCATTTTATTTGGTGCACCCGATGACACCAGCAACATCCTTCCCAGTCCCAGTGTTGGTTTTCCCCTCCCCCACTTCAACCCGGTGGTCAGAAATCTTGGAGTGCAGCTTGACTCCAACTTAAAGCTTGATAAACAGATCAGTTCTGTTGTCAAGACCAGCTTCTTTCAGCTCCGTCTGCTCTCTAAAGTAAAGTCACTCCTCAGCCGTAGTGATCTGGAGAAAGCCATCCATGCCTTTGTGACCTCCAGACTTGACTATTGTAATGCTTTGTATGTTGGAATTAATCAATCTTCCATCTCCCGTTTACAGCTTGTACAAAACTCTGCCGCCCGCTTTTTGACCAACACACGGAAATATGAACACATCACTCCTGTCCTGTCCTCTTTACACTGGCTCCCGGTTCAGTTCAGGATACAGTTCAAGCTGCTCCTGTTTGTTTTCAAAGCTCTGAATGGACTTACACCTCTGTACATCTCAGAACTTTTGAAAGTCCATCAGCCCAGCAGAGATTTACGCTCTGCCAGTCAACACCTGCTGGAGGTGCCTCGCTCAAGGTACAAACAATGGGGAGACCGGTCCTTTTCTGTTGCCGGCCCAAAAGCCTGGAACAGTCTCCCCCTTGAGCTGCGTGCCACCTCTGATCTGACTCTGTTCAAAACCAGACTGAAGACCCACTTGTTCAAAAAAGCTTTCAGTGTTAACGTTTACTTAATAAATGCATTTTAACAGTCAAATCAGCTGCATTTCAAAAGCTGATCCATGTCTGCGTGAGCACACATTGGGAGGACTCGCTGTGCATTTCTTTGAAATTTAACAAGATAACCCCATAAAAACAATTATTTGTTTGCCCATCATTATAGTACAGGTGTGTCTCTGTTGAACTTTTTCTTAATAAATGCACTTCATTGGTCAAATCTGCTGCATTTCGCCTGGGCGGCGTGACAAAATGCAACTGATTTGACGTTTGCTCCAGGAGATCCGGAGCGAGACAAAGGTGGCTTGGTATGGCAAGCCAAGTAGCTCATTAATAGCCACTTTTACCTATAAGACACTTGGCTTGACATATTGGACGAGGGCCCTCTACCAGCTGAAAATGTTCAATATTTTCCATGACAGAATGAATGAAATTGTTAGAAATCAGCCAAAAATTGTGTTATAAATATGGGGGGGGGCATATATTAGTTGCTTCGGTGTATAAGACGCAGGACGTGCAAATTTATGCAAAAAGATGCAACTTAAACGGTGAAAAATATGGTACATGTTACACAACGTTCCAACTTTGCCAGAATTGGGTTCCATTTCTTGTGTCTGAATCAGAGCAGATGATTTTTTTCATTCCCATCTTTTTGTGTCTAAAGTATTTTTTCTGTCTTTCTCAATCTGTCAACCCGTCAGTCATCAACCTGCCAAAGTCAGTCCACGGATGTCAGAGAAGTGCAACCAAAACGCAGTTCCTGATTACCCCCCCAACAACAGAGTGAGCGCCAGGGAGGCGGTCAGGACCATCAACACGGCTTCAGGTGATGAACGCTCCCGTTGAGTGCTCGCTGTCAGGTGCTGGTGAGACAGCATCGCTGCCAATGAGCCCAAATCAGATTTCACTCATCCATCTATGATTTATCCCTCCTTTAAAACGCCTCAATCAGCCGCCTGCACGCGGCCACAGCAGCTCTCCTTTGGTGGAAGTTGCTGTGTATGTAATTTTTATTTATTTATTAGGGAGTGAGATGTGGGTTAAAAATGAGGGGAGGGTAAAGGAAGATGACTTGAAGGAAAAGTGAGTTGCTCATAGTAAGGGTGAACAAAATGTATTTTTAGATTTGTCTCTGTCAGCAGTTTGCTGCAAATCAACAGCTCTCTGGAGGCTTTTTAAACCTGCAGCCCACCTGAAGACATGTGGGCCGTCGAGTTTCTGAGTCATTGACTTTATTGACTAATATATCAAAACAAGTACAGACCACACCACTTTTAACACAGGTATTTTCATAGACTTGCATTATGTAAATGAAGTGTATTAAAAACAAGACGGCATCTATTTGCACATGTCCAGCAAAGTAACGGCTTTGCTCAATTTAAAATAAAGTACTGTTAAAAAATAAACTCTTGATTTAAATAAAAATGAGGTAACATGAAAACTGAAGGAGGAAGATTGTAAATGAAACATGTTTTCTCAAGAAGGTATTTGAGTGTATTTTATGAAACGTTTTGAGATGCACAGTTTGGACTGTTTTGGGCGTCGCCCCCTCAGAGATGGACGTTCAGCAGGATGGAGCGGGCTGATCCAGAACCTGCTGCAGGGATTATTTGTGGAAAGTTTGGGGGCAGCTCAGAATATGCCAGGAGGAGCTGGAAGTGTAGTATAGTATTTATTTTATTTTATTTTTGTACTGCAGCCTCTAAACCTGGGTTTTAAACTCACTTACAAAAGGGGGCCAAAATTAAAACCTTTTTCAACCTAAGGGCCAATTTCAAAATCTACATTACATTAACATCTTATCTTGGTTGCAGGTTCCTCAACAAGAGTTTGGTTGATCTCATTTGATGTTCTCTGTTGCTCTTTTGACATCACAATCAAAGATGACCGTACTGAAAAAAAAATTCAAGAGATAAAAGTGTTTTCCATTCAACACATCATCTTGGGGGCCAGAGAAGATGTCAGTGAGGGCCACATTTGGTCCCCGGGCCTTGATTTGATGCGTGTGCTATGAACAGTCTGAGCACCTTATAGAATTATGCACATTCTAAAAAGTAAAGCAAATTTTATGTGTCTCACAACCTTTTAGAACTCTTGAATTTTACTTTCTTGTTTTTAAGATACAAATACTGAACAGGGAATAAAGTGTTGATCATTTTTGTACAAACAGCAGGTCTAATCACAGAACTTAGCAGAACATTAAAGGTCCACTGACATCATCTTACAAATTTGCACGAAATGATAGAAGATATATACTGTATATTTTATAATTCAACTATGTTCGTTTTTGCAAACAAAATGATAAATTAATCAAAATTCCTTTCAAACTGAATTTAAAATTAAAAACCGCTTTTCTCTCTGAAAACTCCGACTACAAGCGAATGCAACATATGTGACATTGCGAGGAGAAGTCTTTAGAATGCCCCATATAAATATTCATGGTGAACAAGAAATAAAACAACAAAATTATCAATCTAAGTTAAGATTTGAGCTATTTGTCTTTAGTTTTGGAAGCAGGAAGTTAGATGAGCAGAAACAGCAAGTTTTAATTTAGGTCTGCACCCGTATTTGACTCTTACCTGTTCAGGAAGCAGGGAGCTCAGTCCGAGGGGGGGCAGCTTTATTTATTCAATTTTTGACGAAGGTCTTACATCTTTTGGGAAAGTGAAAAGGCTCACTTGTTCACTGATGATATTAGAACACCCAAATGCGACATAACTGGCATTTTTTAAGTTATACAAAAAAAAAGGCGATCTGGATGAGAATGAATATGCGTTAATGGCAGACGCAGACTGATGGTCCTGCTCCCTACGTCACAAATGTTGCATTCGCTTGTAGTCGGATTTTTCAGAGAGAAAAGCGGTTTTTAATTTTAAACTCAGTTTGAAAGGAATTTTCATTAATTTATTATTTTGTTTGCAAAAACGAACATAGTTGAATGATAAATGATGATCTTCTATCATTTCATGCAAATTTGTAAGATGATGTCAATGGACCCTTAAGCACAAGCGCCCTAACACTGAAGCAACACAAAGGAA
>JBBPBX010000164.1:58942-76512 GCA_038048925.1 Garcialebias charrua | reverse complement strand
GAGGATAGACTAAACTTTTTTAGATTAACAAGATGCTCAACGTTCTTCATTTTACCACAGTTAAAATGCGGTAAACCCTGTTTTATGTGTCTGAGTTCAGATAATATTACGACTCATTTAGCTTCAGATTGGGCCTTTGCTGACACGCCTACTGGATTGAGTGACAGGTCGCGTTGTGGATCCGACTCGTGGAAAAAATAAATAAACGAGAGCTGCCAAAAAAAAAGAAAAAAAGTCTCGTAAGACTTTATTTGACTTTGTTCTCATAATTTTTTGGCTTTTAATTATTTTTTTCTTAGCGTGGCCCTAAAGCTCCGTCGTAGCATGACATCCGTGAAGTGTTTTAAAATAAAATCAGAGTAGCTGCAAGAGGCAACAAATATAGACAAATATAAAGAGATTATCAAACATGCCATGTGCTGCTTTTAGCTAGTGTTTTGCTACTTTTGCTTACAGTTTGAACCTTTAGCTGTATTTTCGCAGTAGGCTACAGGTAGTCCTCGACTTATGAACGAGTTCCGTTCCTATGGCCGTTCGCATGTCGAAAATCGCCGTAAGTCGGAAAACACACGAGCCGCCACTTATACATGTACATGCACGGTACTGTACAGTTACCAAGTTACCAAGCACTTTGCCTATCCTAACACAGTGCCCTACATAATTCTCAAAAAACACACAGTACCGGTACATTTGGAGCCATAATGAAGGAAAAAAATAGTTAGCATGTCTGTTAGCATGTTAGCTCGTTGCACATCCGAGCTCTGCAGCTTCCAGCTGCTTCACGCGGTCCAAACTGTTTGTAACTGCATGTTAGCTCCATACATTTGGAGCCATAATGAAGGTAAAAAGAGTTAATAACTTACCGGTACTGGGAGCTGGTGAAGCCGTTTCTCCGCGTTAACATGTTAGCTCCTGGCCGCAGCAGGCATCTCCACCGCCCATCGGCTCTGTCTCCCCGGTGGGGCTGGCGTTAGCATGTTAGCTCTGGGTGCCACCAACATCCAGGCCGCCAAGGTCGTTCGTCCGCCTGAGACGTCCACAGAGTTCACCGACCGTTTCCAGCTCATTTATCCGAGCGAAGCAATCTCTGATCGGACAGACGGTCTGTCCAAAGCCGGCTGTCGAAGCTGGAGGTAACCGAAGCTAAACAACAACTGCCGAACACTGCGTAATCGGCTTCATAATAATAATACCGTACAGTAATAATAATAATAATAATTTATTTGTAAAGCCATTTAAAACAACCACAGCTGCAACAAAGTGTTGTACACATAAAATCAAGAACATTTAAACACATAAAATAAGATTTAAAAAAAATTAATTTAAATTTTTTATTAATAAGATGCGTTCGTAACACCGAATCGCCGTAAGTCGAGACCGCCGTAAGTCGAGGACTACCTGTACTTGTAATTTGTCAAGTTTGTTTTTAATTTCATGTCCTGCATCTGTCCTGACCCAGGTATCTCGCGTCCCTGCCCTGCCATGTCCTCCAGCACCCCACCGTCCAGCTGTTCTTCACCTCCAACAGGCCTCTGTCACCCAGCTGTCCCTCATCTCCTCCGATGTCTTCCCCCCCTCCAGCCCCTGCCTGCCCGTTCACTTCCAGCTCCAGTAAGACTCTTTATTTCATGAGAAGTGATGGACTTTTACATATAACGAAATAAAATAATCAGGAATGTTTTATCTGTGTGGGGGGAGCAGAGTTCATTAAAACAGATTTTATCGTCTGCAGCAGCATGAATCTGTTCACTGATGCAGAGCAGAAAGTTCACATTCTGTGTAGCGGTGTTTGGGAAGAGGCCGGCGGAGGTAGCAGAAAGAACTGCAGGCAGGATTTTCACCCAGTGATTTCTGAGGTGTCCGAGGGAGCGACCCGATCTATTTCTGTCCAGTGTGAGAATTCAGTGCAGCCTGCTTGTGTTGGGAAGCCCAGAGTGGGATGACCTCATGTCGCTGTGTGTGTTTGTGTTTGTGTGACTTCATCCCAGAGTGTATTTATAGGGACCTGTGCAGCATGTCTGTGTGTGTGTGCATCTTTAGTTGTGTTTATGCCGCTAAATTTGTTTTAAACTCTGGGGAGCAGCAGAGCCAACAAGTCCGGCTTTACTGCAAACACGCCCTTCACCACAATGCAGAGCAGTCCAGCATGTGCGCATGAAACTGGGTCCTCAGACTTGGACACATGCAGGTCATTGCAGACAGCTTTGACTGAAGAGGTTTAATGAAGGGGGTTTGATGCAGACGTGTCAGTTTTCAGTGTTTTACCTGCAGCAGATGGCAGTCAAAGAGAGCTCACTTCAAAGAGCTGAAAAAATTAAAAACCCTAGCATTCCCTAAAGAAATGCATATCGCCCGCCAACTTTTATGCTTGAGTTTTAAACCAAGACCATCGAATGAATGAATGAATCCTTTATAGAAGACAAATATAACAAACAAAAACAGCACACACATACATTTCGGCCAACTTATAAAATGAATGAAAAGAAGAAAGTTAAACTTACATTTTCCTGTCCCTTTTTTCCTTTTCTTAAATTATGTTATCTTTATAATAAAATTAAAAATACTCCGTGTCAGTGAACATGTTTCAGCTGGTTCTGAAGTGTTTAATTTAAAATCTAAAAATAAATATGATTATCTTTGGTTTATTTGCCTGTAGAAAGTTGCATGTAAGTACAATTGCTCTGTAATTATATTATTAAACCACTTTATTGGGCATTCACAGTTTCAGACTAGACATTGTGCATTTAAACACTGACGGGATCAACGACAAAAAAACACGTGTTGATGTTTTTGCATCAAGTTGCATAATCAGATTCAAGTATTGATTACTGTAGTCTAATTATTATTATTTTTTTACTTGGTGAAGCCTTTATGCATTCGCTGACCCTTCCTGAACTACATAAAGTTGTAAAATGTTGTTTTTAGGTGTTTGATACTGTAATGGTTTTGTTTTCCTGCCCCGCAGGTCTCGGCTGCACGCTGCAGTACAGAGGAGCCAACAGGTAGGACATCGGATCCTCTCTAACCTCAGGTTGTAGATACTTCTGAGTCCTGATGGGCAGTTTGGGTTCAGATGAGTTTGCTTTAAGTCTCTCTTTTTTTTTTTACCTCAAACACAATTTTTTTGTTTCAAATTAATTTTATTTTACCTTTATTTTAAAGGTTTTATATTTTTCTGTAAAAGCTGTAGGTTCATTGAAGAAAATCCCTGTTATTATTTATCGGCACTCTCCCTTGTTTCGATAATTTTTACTATAAACTTTTATAACTGATTGAGGCCGTCTGTTGAATGGGCATGTTTCTGTTCAGTCCAACCAACCAAAACATGATTGTGAGCGCTGTTCTAACAACCGGTGCCAACGTGTTGCTTCAGTGATTTTTAGTGTCTTTACTCTAAAACAAAATAAATGTAAAATAAATAAATAAATAAAGTACATCATGAGAAACACAAGCTTGCAACACCAAAGTTCATGCTCAATAATCCAGGTAAATATCCAACAATGTTCAGTCAGGTCATCTGGACAGTTTCTTTTTTACAAGCTTATAACTAGGTTTGTTTGTTTCAAAAATCTTGGCGTTGCCAGATTTACGATCACTATTGTATTTTTAAAATAGTTTTAGAATTTATAAGATAAACAATAAATCATTTTTAAAAAGCCCAAATTCACTTAACATTTCTGTTTACCAAAATAAACTAACCTTTATGGACATGAACACCAAAATACCCGATAATTTTAGGTTAAAGTCAAAGTCAAAGTCAACTTTATTGTCAGATCTGCAATATGTACTGTACAGGACATACACAGGACCGAAATTGCGTTTCTCTCAGTCCCTCGGTGCAACAGTAAACATCTAAACATTGAAACACTGAAACATATAATAATTGACATAAGCATAAAATAGTAAAACTAACACTGTCCTGAGTTTTTTGCATAGTGGAATAAGAGTATGAAAATTTACACCAACTCTAAAACTAAAACATTAAACATTTAATGAACATAATACTGTCCTGAGTTTTTGCATACTAGTATAAAAAAAAGAGTATAAAAAGTATAACTAAAATAAACTAAAGGTTTCTAGCATTGACATTTGCAAAGTGGCAAAGCAGCGTATGAGTTAATGTACACAGTATATGTATGAGGTAGTAGTTGATGTTGTTATAGAGGCAAAAAGTGGCATATGCAGTAAGGCACATTGGGCATCCCTAAATAAGACCGTTCAGAGCACATTGTATATGTATCAGCAGTGGTGTAGATATTAGAGTAGTGTAAATGTAAACAGTAGTAATTACATGTAAGCAGTAGTAATAAAAGTAAACAGTATTAATAAATGTAAACAGAGAATGTAAACAGTATTATGATTATAGGCAGTGATGTAATACAAACATTAGTGCAAGTATGAGAAGTAGTGCAAACTGTATGAGCACATGACCGAGAGTTTAGTGAATAACCCGTTTGATGACACAGAGTCCAGTGTTAAAATCTTTGTGTTGTGTGGTAATGTGTGAGAAAGTTTTAGTGTTAAGGCAGTTCAAATGGGAGGGGGGGCAGAGCAGGCAGAGTGTTTAGCATCCTGACTGCCTGATGAACAGAGCTGTCTCTCAGTCTGCTGGTTCGAGCCTGGAGACTCCTCAGTCTCCTCCCTGATGGCAGCAGTCTGAAGCGGCTGTGTAGTGGGTGTGTGGGATCACCTGCCATGCGGTGGGCTTTCCGAGTGAGGCGTTTGCTGTGTAAGTCCTGCAGTGAGGGGAAGGAGGTGCCGACTATCTTCTCAGCTGCTCTCACAATGCGCTGGAGGCTCTTGCGGCAGGATGCAGTACATGCACCAAACCACACAGTGATGCAGCTGGTCAGGACACTTTCTATGGCACCTCTGTAGAAGGTGCTCATGATGGGGGTTGAAGCTCCAGCCCTTTAGTAGGAGAAAAAGTAGGATAATAGAAAGTAGGATAATTTTAAAGAAATTTGGTCATTTTTAATCTGGCAACCCTGCTGCTGATCCCTAATGAAAGCATCTCCATGTTGCCAGTTTTAGCATGAATACACTGAAGCTGGATTAGTGTCTCACTGAGCTAATTTTAAGTCCAGTTCAGGATATTTATTATCTGAAAGCTGGTTCATTTTTTTTAACCTGGGTCTGTTACCATGGTAACTGACCCCGCTCCGGATCAGGTTCTGTTTGACGGTTCTACAGAGGCACTTAGTGATGATGAAGCTTTGTGCTTCCTCTCTCAGGGCGGTGTACAGGGTGGCCAGCGTTCAGCCCGTCGTCAGCACCCACAGCTCCGTGTTGACCCGCTCCACTCCCCACCTTCTGTCTCCCCCTCTTCCTCCTCCCCCACAGCTTCACTCCATGTCCACAAGGAGCCCTACGGCCGTGGGAGAGGACACCTCCTCCCAGCCGCACCACCCATACCCTCTCCCCCCTTACCTTCACCTGCAAACTGGCAGTCAGCCCGGTTTGCACCTGTCCCAGCCCCGCTCCCCGTCCCAACCAGCCCAGTCTCAGCCCGGCTCTCCAGAGCAGAACGGCATTCTGGACTGGCTGCGTCGACTACGTCTGCACAAGTACTACCCTGTCTTTAAATGGCTCACAATGGAGGAGGTGGGTTTTACTCTGTTTGCTTCAGATAAATCAGTCCAGATTAAATCAAGTGCAATAAAAATAAACCCGTTTCTGTGGACTTCTCCCAGTTTTTAGGGCTGACAGAAGAGGACCTTAACAAGTACGACCTGACCCAGGGAGCAAAAAAGAAACTCAGAACCCAACTGGAGCTCCAAAAGTCAGCAGAGTAAGCAGGGAATAATTTATAATTCATCTGCCGTGTTTGTCTCACCGTGGTCCTCGATCCAGATGAAAACCAGCAGAACATCTGGAGTCTAATCAGATTAGGTGTTTGGTCAACGGCTCAGGAACCTGACTCACTTCACTCGCAAGTCGCAACTATAAAAATGTAAATTCCCACATTTTAGTGGACAGCGATGACGTAATGTTCAAGTTAAAGCCCCAGCGTTCCTTTTGAGGATCTATATCGCCCGCCAACGTTCATGTCATAGTTTTAGACTAAAATCGTCTCGTGTTGAGAAATGAAATGGAATTCTAATTGTTTTGCTCAAACCTCAAAAGTAGCATTATGAGCTCACAGCATGCGTTTTGAATGACTCTCAGCGACCACCACGACTACCGTATTTTCCGGCCTATAAGTCGCAGTTTTTTTAAACTAATTTTCATGTCCTGCGACTTATGGGGTGAAGCGACATATTTATGGATTTCCCCCCCCCCATATTTTTAGACCAATTTTTGGCTGAGATATGACCGTTTCCATTCATTCTGACGAAAAAAATGGAGCAGTACCACTTTCGGCCGCTAGGGTCCACCGACCGTTCTCAGCTCATGTGTCCGAAAAAAGCCTCCTCTGCCCGGACTCACTCTGTCGCAGCCCGGCCTCCTGAACTCTGTAGGTACCGGTAGGTCTGAACTAGTGTTTGTTAGCAAAATATCTCAAGAACCACACAACAGATTTTGATGAAACTTACAGAAAGTAATCACTGGATGGACATTTACAACCCATTAGCTGTAGGAGATGTTTGAGCTAAAATTCGATTTGTTTATAATTTATTTTCGCGACCGTTTGGAAGACGTCAAAGCGAAACAATTTAAATCCAGCAGATTTGACCATTACGTGAATTTATTAAGGAAGTTATTGAGCATGAACTTTCTTGTCTTATTAAGGAATGGTTAAGCTCAGGAACACTTTTGCTATAATGTCAGCTAACAAATATATTTTTAAGCGTTTATCTTGTTAAATTTGAAAGAAATGAAGTCGTCCCACCCGCGTGCGTGCACATAGCGAAACTACTTTTTTAAATCCAGCTGATTTGACCATTTCGTGAATTTAAAGCTAAGACACATCTTTGCTATAATTTTCAGCAAACAAATAATTGTTTTTACCGTGTTAATCTTGTAAAGTCCTTCGGTGCTCACTCGCTCCTGTGGCCGCCATATGCAGCAGGGCGGTGACGCGTAACATAGGCGATGCGTCAGCGGTGACGCGTAATAGATGTGACGTATACGGAGGTGCGACACGTTCATGGGATACTTTATTAACAGCCACGTTTGTGTCGGTTAATCTCAACCAATGCATCTTAAATTGAGCCGAGTCCAGATGTTAATCAGCCGCTGACGTGTTGATAACTGAGAGTTTAATGAAGTGTTTCATGAGATATTTTGCTAACAGTTTCAAAAACGCAGCGGATGATGGTTTTATTTGTAGGAAGTTACTACATTGATCTTACTCTTAGTAGGCTTTGTTTGGTCAAAGCTTAACTCCTAACAAACACCAGGCAGAGATAAGTTGTTGATTTGGACAGAACCGGCACCAGCTGACTTTATACCGTCAATGTTTAACCAGCTGATGGCCGCTGGAAGAGATAAGATGTTCTAAACCAGCAGAAAGTCGTGTGAAAACAAAAGGAACGTTAAGGAAATGCACTGCTTGATCGTGTTTCCGTTCCCAACATCAGCAGGTTTTCAGGCATGTGTGTGTCCCTGTGTGTGTGTTTGGGTTTAAATGTGTGGCAGAAAGTGGAAACATCCTCCAGCAGTTTTTTTTTTTTTTTTTTTACAAACTGATAAATGTGTATGAGTAGAAGTGTGAAGAAAGTAGTCTCATAAGTGTTTGAAAAACCAAACAAGAATTGCATGTGTATTGTAATTCACAAACGGTTTACTGCGCAAGTACAAATATGCTACGCTTACGAATGGTCAAATGTGTGTGCACAAGTTGTCTGAGAACATGGATCAGCTTGTCTGTGACTTTTGAGACGTTCTCCACGTTCCAGATTCTCAAATGTAATGCTGCGTTCAAGGCTCGTGAAAAGCTGGGACATCTGGGCTTTACCAGATTTACAGAGTTATTTGAAACAACATTTCATTCATTCATTCATTCAACCTTTATTTATACAGGCTAGCCTCGACTACCACCACCACGACTACCGTATTTTCCGGCCTATAAGTCGCAGTTTTTTTAAACTAATTTTCATGTCCTGCGACTTATGGGGTGAAGCGACATATTTAAATAATAAATAACATAACATAATAATAAATAACATATTTCTGACTTGTCACAGTAACGCATAACCCTTATTTTAAACCCTTATTTTAAACCATCAACACTTTGACATTACTCAAAAAAAAAAAAAAAAAGTTGCCTTTGTGGACCGTTACGCTGAAATAAACTACCCAAAACTGTTATTAAATAGGTTATTACCATTTACTATCATAAATAATATAGAACAGAATATATGATGCATGCTCAAGAATCCAGGTAGAGTCTTTCGGATGAAAGACGAAACGTTTCTACAATTTTTTGTTTTTGAACCCATCCAGAGGACCAGACTTAACTTTTTTAGATAAGACTAGTACCGTAGTTACTACTAGTACTAGTACAATAACCTACTCAGTTAAGGTTAGTTTATTTCAGCTGTACAGTCCACAAAATTAACCGTTTTGAAATCCAGTAACATCAGTGTTAAGTGTTTGTGTTATGAGCTACTGTATCTGTTGAATCTGGTAAACCAATAATGCATTACCTTTAAATATCCAAATGCACTTTGTTAAAAGACAAAGTTGTTATAATCTTAAGGGAACAGAGTTGTTTGTAAAACCACAATTCAGAACCAGTTTGAAGGGACGTTCTACCTCAATCCAGGGAATTAGATTATGGAATGGCTTGGAGAATGTAGTTAAAAATGCCAAGTCAATGTTTACATTTAAAAAAATGATCAAAACAAATATGTTAAAAAAATATATGTGAAATAACGTAATGTGTATTGCATTAGTTAGAAAATTAGAAAGTGTTAGTCATTTTGTACTGTATTAGTATTAGTTAGAAAACTAGAAAGAGTTAGTCATTTTGTACTGTATTAGTATTAGTTAGAAAATTAGAAAGAGTTAGTCATTTTGTACTGTTGGTTGAAGAATATTATTGTTTAACCTGATTGTTGGAAAAAGTTGGTTGAAGATTATTATTGTTTACATGGTTTGACTACTGTTGTTTAATCTGATTGTTGGAGATAAGGGGCAGATATAATAAGATTTATTCTTCTTTCTGCCACCTTTCATTTTTTTACATTTTGTACACTATCATTATGAGATTGCCTTGTATTGTTTCTTTTGTAAAAAAATGAACAAATTTAATAAACATAAACATAAACATAAACATAAACCCCAGATGTCCCAGCTTTTCTCCAGTCTTGAACGGATCATTTGTGAATCTGGTGTAAAGACCATTTCAAAAGTCAAAAGTGTGAGTCAACTTGTCACAATTTGTATGCATCACATATTTCTACTTGTGCAGTTTGAATTATGTACATTCCTGCATTTATAAATACTTTTGAGACTAATTTATCTTCATATAGAAAATGCCCCGATACAACACGTGGGAAATGTCTCCCCCCGATGGACAAAGCGGAGATTCTTTTTGGTATCAAAATATTTTTTATAAACAAAACATTAGTTGTCGCCCAGCGTTGGTTGAAATAAAATAAAATATGTTGTTGTTTCTGTAAAAGACAGGCCAGAAGGCGTCTGTTTAATGCAGGTGTTATTTCCCTGACCTGTGCTTCCTGTGGTGTCTTCAGCAGAGAAATGAAAATGGACATGCGACACTGCAGTGGCATCGCCAGGGTGACCCCTTCCAGTCACATGGGCCCCCTAGCTCACCCCTCCTCCTCCCCTGCAGGTAAAACCAGCCGCTGTTTAGATAAAACCTTATCAGGAAAAACATCACAGTCCTATTGTTTGGTTGCAGTCAACCTGACAGCACTCCTTCAACTTTAACGCTCGTAGTTTGAGCCAGAGCCCGGAGGGTCACATTATTTACAAGGATACAGATGTGTGCTGAGAGGTTTTTAAACCCCAGACGTCCTGTAAGAAACGTCCTGGAAACGCCAAATATTCCCACTTTGTTTGAAACCGTTCGGTTTAAGTGCCCTGACATGCTTTGCAGGAGATCTTCGAGTGGAGGTGGACAGCGTCCCGCTCCATCACCTGGTGTCCGCAGACTGCGGCTCCTCTTCCGGTTACTCCAGCTCGCCCTGCTCGCCTCGGACGCCTCAGTGCTGCGACTTGACCTTCGACAGGAACCGAGACGTTCTCAGACGTACGTTTTCTAACAGAAACAATGTAAAGAGCGCACCCGAATATATGCCACGCTTGAATACAAGCCGTGGGTGTTCATGTTGTACCATGAGTGGCAGCACACAACTACTGAGAGACGTACATTTCTTGTTGTAGTTCAAGAACCAACCACCAGATGGCGTCATATACTTTATTTGACTGTTCAACACACAAACCGAATGAACCCCGCAGGTCTTGCCGACAACTACCTCCTCACTCATTACCGTACTCTACTGAATGACCTAACATATAATGAACACAAACTAGGCTAACAAGAACAGACTAAAAAACGATGCTAAACAGCTAATCGAAATGATTAACAATTAACATGAATTTTACCCATAACTTCTCCCTGAGACCATGTGACCGGCAGTCAACCACAGCAGAATGCTACAATACGTACCAGTAACATTCACAAATACATAAAGTAATTTTCTTTTTTTTTCTGAATGGTGCCGGTAACACAGCTGGTAAAAAAATAAAATACAGTAGCCAATCAGGAAGTCGCAGATCGATATATTCCTCCTGCTGCAAGCAAGCTTGTGCTCTGGAGCAAAATTGCTCCGTGAGCATGTGAGACTCGTGCTCTGCCTCTGTGCATGCTGGGGGATTCCGCCCTCCCGTTCTCTCCTCATCGTTTCATTAGTTCAACTGTGACCTGTTCGGTAATTTCATTTTTCTTTTTCTTTTTTAACCTATATTTATACAGGTCGTCTCATCAATGCACGTCTCTCTTGAGGGGTGGGTCCTCGTGACTCAATGCACCTCATTGGTTCATTGTAGTTGACTGCTGGTCACATGGCCTCAGAGAGGAATTATGGGTAAAAGTTATGCTCATTGTTAATCATTTTGGTTAGCTGTTTAGCATCGTTCTTTTAGTGATTACCAGTCTGTTCTTAGCATAGTTTATGTGTTCATGACCATGAGTAATCATGAGTGAGAGAGGTAGTTATGGAAACTGTGGGGTTCACTCTGTCTGTCACGAGGACCCACCCCCTAGAGAGGTGCACTGGGCAGCTGTGTGAGCACCAGGGTGTGACGAAGCTAAATGCATTTGGTGGCAGGAAGCTTGTTAGCCCGTCAAAACAATGTAAAAGTAAAAAAAATCCATACTTTAGCTGCAGCGTTGTATAAGCCTTGGGGTTCACAGTAAACTGCTGAGGCTGAAGGAGAGGAGTCTGACCCATTTGGGCTGAAGTTTTATCTCATAAAACCATTTTTTGTTCTCATGTTGAGGCCGTATGGACCAGGTGTGTGGTTCTGTTTCAGGTGTGTCGGCTCCAGATGCAGCAGCAGCTGCTTCAGGTAAGGACCGGACCCGCCACTTTGTCCTGAACTCCACCTGCCCCACCGGGTCCAGACGCCCCACCGCTCAGGTCCTCCCCGTCCAGACGGACTCAGCTCCTCCTCTTCCTCCCTCCTGCTCCTCCCACCCTCCCTTCGGCCTCCTGCAGGCTCCTTTCCACCCTCAGCCCATCTCGAACCCGGCACGGATCCTTGCCTCCCCCCGGAAACCCAGGCCCGCCCCGTTGTCCATGGAAGACAGGACTAAGCTGCCAGGTGCGGCTTCATTGGGGGGAGGCTTTGGTTCAGGTCCTGGGGTGGGGGTTGGGGTGGCGGCAAGGCTGGAGAACCAGTTCACAGGATTGACAGTGGATGGATCCTCCAGGCTGCAGGAGGTGGGGCTTTGTTGCAGTCAAGGTGGAGGAGAAGGGGGAGGTGCAATGGGTCTGGTGGAGACGAGTTCTGCTCTGACCTCCACCTCCAACAGCCTCCACCACGTCTCCCAACCTCCCCTCCTCTTCCATCTCTCCTCCTCTCCAACAGGATACTACTCTTACCCTCCTCCCTCCTCCTCTTCCTCCACTTGTACTTCCTCCAAGTCTGGCAGCTCCGGAGGTTCAGGTGGTTACGTTTCTATGGCAACAACCAGCACCGTCCCTGTGGCTGCAGTACCTGGTAACGCTTACTACCTGCCTACCTCCAGCCCCGCCCCGTTTGCCTGCCCCGCCCCCTCCTCGGATCAGAGTTTACCTCACAGCCCCTCCACGTGTGTCTGCAGCTCCTGCGGTTGCCGTGGAAACTGTGGCGCCTACGGGGCGCCGTTACCCGGATACGCAGCCGCCGGCTACCTGCAGCCGTTCTCTGCCGGACCGTCGCTCCTCACCCTCGGTCCTCTCCTCCACTTCAGCCCATTCGTCGCCCCGTCCAGCACCGCCAACCCCGGGGCCCCGCCCTTTCCCTACCCGATGATGGTCCCGCCGCCGTCGTACCGCCAGAGCCCCACGTCACAAGACCAGCAGCAGAGCTTCGGTTTCTACCAGCCGCACGGTCCCATGGGAAACCAGAAACGGGCAGCGGCGAACGTGTCATGTTGTAACTGTGGCGCCAGCAGACACCGAGCCGAGGAGTGCAAACAGCTGCCGATGGATTCCACGCAGCAGGGTGAGTCTGAGCGACTCCAACGGTCAGTTTCACACAGAATGAGCTCATGTTTGGTGTGTTCACTGCTGAGGGTCAACAACACGTGAGATCACCTGAAACTTCATTTTGAAACTTTGACCAAAACAGTAATTTCTTCAAGGAATAAAAGACATTTACCGTATATTTATTCAATGCAAATGTTTGTTTGATCTTAACACTTAGTTTATTTTTTTAAAGATCTTCCTTGCACTGTATGAAACTTAACATAAATAAGTTTATCCTGAGCTTTACCAAACAGTGTAGTTTGAATTTACTCCGGTAGTTTTCTAGTTTTACTGACATGCAATTCTAAAATGCAGGTATGCATTGAATGTAAGCAAAGCACAAACATTACTCAACTGATGTGAACATAAATATGAGCCAGGACAGAAAAGTTGATGGTGCAATAGTTGACCTTTTTTCAGCCACTTCAGCTGTTTTTGTAGGTAAACAAACGTTGGTTACGTATTGTAACCCTACATTTATGAGTGTAGGCGTAGCCCTTTAAGCCACACCTATTGGGTTCATCCCTGCGCTTTGCGCCAACGTTGAAAAACTTCTAGTCCATGCCCACCTGCTATGGGCCCACGCCCTCGGTCCATAAAAGCCCCTCCCGACCGAGAAACTGCTGCCAAAAGGCAATAATAATAAAAAAATTCAGCCAATGAGAGCCAGTGAGGCCTCAAGGCTTAAAGGGCTACGCCTACACTCATAGAATCTAGGGTTACAATACGTAACCAACGTTCTATTTCCTGTGGGCGTAGCCCTTTAAGCCACACCTATTGGGTTAAAGGCGGAGCAGGATATGGTCCATGCCTCACTGGGTCTGACTAAAACCAAAAACAACCTGGCAACCGCAACCCTCAATAAGTGTAAATAGCAGGTGAGCAACCTGATTAACTGATGGTGAATGAATAGGTTTATTCATAACAGAATCAAAAAACAACTCCAAAAGCACATCTGACTTGACGGAGCGTTTGAACTGTAATACCCATCTATAAAAACAGAAGCAACTGTGTCATTTTATCAATAATTTTTATTGATAACGAAAAAACAGGTTTCACTTTGCTGCAACCCTGCGAACCAAATGCATCAAAGAGGAGCTGGAAACATCCTGTAAATACAAACGGGTGAATGGAGTGGCAAACAATCAGGAGGCCGCAGAGCAGATATCCTGCACAGAGACGCCACTGAGTAATGCTGTGGAAGTTGCCATCCCTCGAGTAGAATGAGCTCTAATACCATCCGGAGGCTGAAACCTGAGGAACTGTAAGCTTGGGTAATGGCCTCACACAACCAGTGTGACAACCGCTGAGAGGTCAAGGGCTGACCCTGAGAGCATCCTCTGAAATGCACAAAGAGCCTATCAGATTTACGTGTCGCAGCAGTTAGATTCACATAACACTGGGCAAAGTAAATGCAACTGCTCTTCCTCTGAGTTGGCATGAGGAGGAAGGCAAAAACCGTCCAATGTGATGATCCTGGACCTGAATGAATGACAGGCCAGAGAGATCACTCACTCTTTTAGCTGATGTTAAAGCTAACAACAGAGCTGTTTTGAACAATAAGAATTTTAGTGGAACTTCATTCAAAGGCTCAAAAGGATCCTTAATTAATGTATTTAATACAATAACTAAGTCCCATTGAGGGGCCAGGGAACGAGAAACCGGCCTGAGACGGTGTGTGCCCTTAAAAAAACGTTCATCAGGGGATGATTAAACACTGTTCTATTATTAAACCCTTCATGACAAGAAATTGCTGCAGCATACGTTTTAATTATGCTGAAGGCCAGCTTTCTGTCCAATAACAGTTGTAAATATGACAAAATTTGGCCCAGATGACATGAACACAGGTCCAGCTGTTTTTCTATGCACCAACACTGAAATGCATCCCATTTTGATGCATAAACAGCGGTCGTAGACTGTGCACGTGAACCCTGAATGGTTCCAATGACATCCTTAGAAAACTCAAGGTTTTCTAGATGCTGTCATTCAGCATCCAAGCCCACAGATGTTGACCTATCACTGGGTGACTCCTTATTGCTCCCCCTACCTGCAGGAGAGCATCGTCTCTCCAGGTGAGCTTCCAGGAGCGGCCTGCCAGCTGCTGTAGAACCAGAAACCATGGTGCGTTCACGCGCTCTGGGGCGATCAGAATCACTGATACTCCCTCTTCTCTCACTCTTTCCATCAGTGCGGATAGCAGAGGAACTGGGGAGAAAGCCTAAATTAATGTTCTCGGCCACGGTTTGTGAGCAAAAGTGTCCACCCCCAGTGGGAGGTGTCGAGGGGACTCGGGGAGAAGAACAGAGGGCACTACGTGTTCTCCCGCGTCGCAAACAAGTCCACCTCTGCCCTCCCGAACCTGGTCCAGATTTGAGATGCAAGGTCCGGGTGTAACATCCAATCTCTGTCCAGAGGCCCCTCTCTCGACATGATATTGGCACCTCTGTTTTGCACACCTGGGATGTAAACATCTCTCAGTGACCTTAAATGAACGTGAGCCCAGCAGAGCAGCTCTCTGGCTGTGCTCAGAAGCTGGGTTGAATGGACCCCGCCCTCGCGGTTTATATAAGCGGTGGCAGCTCTGTTGTCCGTGTGTACGAGGACATCCTGTTGTCGAAGCATGTGAGCAAAATGTTTCAGAACTTTGTACACTGTCAACAACTCCAACACATTTATGTGGAGAGACGTGCCGGGCGGCCACGTCCCGCCCACCGTCTGAGATTGACATGTTCAGCCCCAACCAGAAAGAGACACATCGGTAAAGACCGCCTTCCGTGACGTCACTTTACCCAGGGGAACCCGTTCTGACAGAGTCCTGGGATTCCCCCAGAACACCAGGTCTGTTCTCACCGACAGGGGGATCGTGACTCTGCGTCTTTTGTGGCGCACCGGGTCTATTCTCTGATGAATAAACCGCCTCTTAATTTTGCGCATGTGCAATAAGCCTAATTTGACTACCGCATGCCCGGCGGCCATCATTCCTAACAGCCGCATAATTGTGATCGCCGACACCGTTCTGTGGGGCTGGACACACCGAAGGAGTGACTTCAGCAACTCCTTCCTCTGATCTGACAAAAAGGTTCTTATGCTCATGGAGCAGAGACTCACGCCTAAATTATTTGCTGGGCTGGTGAAATGGAGCTCTTCTCCCAATTTATGGCAAAGCCCAATTGGGTCAAATGATTCACTAAAATCACTGTCTGTGCTGCTGCTTCTTCCTTCGAGCGAGACAGTAGCAGTAGATTGTCGATGTAATAGATTATCCTCGAACCCTTCGAGCGTAGCGGGTTTAAGGCTGCCTCGATGACCTTCGTGAAAGTCCATGGCACGAGCGCGTACCCGAACGGGAGGCGCTTGAACTCGTAACAGGTTCCCTGAAAGGCGAACCTGAGGAATTTCCTGTGTTTGTTCACGATCGGAACAGTGAACAGTCTCGGAGATCGATTATTACAAACCAGTCCCCTGGCGTCACACACTCGAGTATACACTTTATTGTCAACATATGAAATAGACGTTTCACGATGTACTTGTTGAATGTTGACAGGTCTAAAATTGGTCTGAGTCCCCCGGATTTCTTGGGGACCAGGAAATATTTTGAATAAACGTGGGCGCTCCCCCACCATTGTGTGGGGAGGCAGAGATGGAGGGGTCACAGGCAGGGCACAGAGTGCACCTGCAGCCCGCCTCTTAATGTCATATGTGGGAGAAAAAAATGTTTTTTGTGTGTCACCTGAGTTTGGAGATACGTTCACGAGCCTCGGAGAAGAGGCAACCAGTATGTCTGAATAAAAAACACTGATTTTAGTAACAGAATCTTTATTAATATCAACCAACACACTGTTGAAAGCATCCCCTGCACACGTCACTTCTTTAGCTGGTCTCTCCTCGTGCCCTGGTGCTGGCCAGCCCATGGAGGTTGATGGCAGCCCCTTCCCCTGATGCTCCCGGGTCTCTGGGAGTATTGGGACAGGTGGTTCCTCGATGTGGCTGGGGGCTGCGGTACGGCGAAGGTCTGAGATGGAGAAGAGAATCTGTTGGCTGCAGTACGCTCTGTTCTGCTCTTGTGGGCGCACCGGCCCACGTGCTACACAAGTCTCTGCTCTGGGCGACACTGTATGTTTTCGCACCTGCTTGAGTGCATCGGAGGATGAGCGTAGCTGCTCGAACACAGTCTGATAATGCGTCCCGAACAGACCCTGAGATGAAATTGGCCCCTGCAGCAGCTGCTACTTAACTTCCTCCGGGATGTTGTGGGACAGTTTCAGCCAAACCTACCTCTGGAGCAGCGTGGCCCACGCTGAAATCCTGGCTGAACATGTCGCCAGCACCTCACACATGCAAGTGATTGCATCAAGAGCTGCTCCTACCTTCTCGTGTGTCGGATCCCGCCCGACGTTGAACGCCAGGAGCGCAATGTTGTTCGCCGCCGCCCCCACCTGCGCTGAACATTTATGAATGCGGTCCTGCAGCTTTGTTGAAAACTGGTCCGCCGCTGACTACTGTGAAACAGTTGTACCTACATGTTTTGTAGGCTTGAGTCCAAACACGGCAGACAAGCTAGGCTCCAGCGGCGTCACCGGGGGGAAGGTCTGGTCAGTCAGCCCCTGGACCTTCGTCGCCTGCACGAATGATAAAACTGGGGCTCTGTTTTTCAGCGGGTCGCTGGCCTCGGCTTGCAACAGGTTGAGGATTTCAGGGACGCAGGGCCAAATGGCCTGCACCTTGCTGACCTGGCAACGAATCTTCCCGCCAGACGTGATGAAGATGGCGGCGTGGTGCCTTCAGGGACCGTCATGCCCCACACGCTAGCTGACCATCATCAATTCGGGCAGCACGCTGTTCAAAGAGACGTGAGCGTCCTGCTCGTCTGTGTCGTGTTGTGCCTGTCCTGCATTCCTAGGAGATGGCGCTTGGCTGTTGCAT
>JBBPBX010000164.1:13987-53581 GCA_038048925.1 Garcialebias charrua | reverse complement strand
ATATAATCTGCAGCGCATGTTTCACAGTTTTAGTGGTTATTTCTAATATGGCTCCGTGGTTGTGGTTGCAAATGCACTTGGAGGGGGTTTCGGTGAAACCGTCATGCTGGATGAGCTGCAGGGATTCATCTTTTATCTTCACAACCATCAACACTAATTGAGGTCTTCACCCATGAATGTTTTTAGTGGATGCATATGCTGGTGAAGATTCTCAGTCATCCAGGACATGATAAATAAATAAAAAGGCGTTCAGTACAGAAACAACTGGACTTTATTTGTAACAGAAGATGTTTCGCCCTTCATCCAAAGGGCTTTCTCAATTCAAAGAGCAGACTGTGAGAGTGAAGGTTATAAGAGGCTGAGATGACACATACCTGAGATAACACACACACATCCTGTGCAAATTGACAAATCACACCTCACACCCCAACAGTAGGGGTTTCCCAAGGTCTTTGTTGGACTAATTCACAGACGAGGATCCTCTGTTCCCATCAAGTGTGAAAATCGTCTGGGAATCAGTCCTAAAGCTGCACCGTATACGTTTTTGAAAGTTGGAATTTTTATTTTTATTTAGTGGATGCAATTAAGCAAAGGATGCTGTGGCGCTTCCATCGCATCCACTGATTTCCTCACCGTTCGAGGTTTTAAAGCGCGTTCAAGGAGTCTGAAAATTCCCTGAAAGTTTCGTCTGTGTGGACACATTTTGTCCCCTTCGAACTTCGCCTCGCGCTGGACACTTCGGCTGTTTGCTGCCTTCGGTCAGGGGTCTCAGTTGGTCGGAGAAGAGCAAACATTTTCAGATGGAATTAGGTTAAGATTCAGTTTAAAGGTTGTGTAATGAGTTTATCTTAGCTGATGGAATGGGCACTAAAAATGTAATGTTCTCATAAACTACAACCCCTAAAGAAGTTCTGCTGTTAAGAAGCTGCCAAGTTGACGGCTCGGGCTGTAATCATGACAGTTTTACGAGGCCAATTGGAACTGTGCATCCCTCCGGCTGTAAACGCACAGCCTTATTTATATCCTCTGATTCACAGTCAGACGAAGCGAAAGCAGAAAAGGTGGAGTGGATTTTTCTGCGCTGAAGATGAGCCTAAATTCAGCCGACAGAAGACACTTTTAGCCTTGTTCTCATTAGCCGCATCACAAAATGGCCCTTTTTCTTTGCATCCAGAGATCATGGAGTCTCACATGCACGAGATTTCACCCTCGCTGGCGTGCGAGCGTCACCCCACAAACAAGGCAGCAGATTTTTCTGACGTGTTTTTGTATTTCTAAGCCTGTGAGCGTACGTTACGTTTAAACTCAGTGGATTTATTCCGTCTTTCCTCGTCTTTTTCTTATTTTTACTGTTTAAGCTCATTATATGCAACAATGTTGTTAAGAAGCTGGCGGGAGATATAATGTCACCTTGAGGATTCCTATCTGTGACAACTGCTGAGTAATCCCCTGCTCCAGGACACCCCCGCCCCCCACCACCACCACCTCCATCATTAACGTGTGTTCATTTTGGAATTGGAGCCGATCCTTCACCGGATGTCTGATCTTTACTAGATGTACGATCCTTAATCTTTGTAGTATTGTGCAGTCAAGACATGTGATATTGCAAAATTCCCCAAATTTTCTTCTTTGGAAACTTTCCATGGGATTTAATGGGATTAAATCTGGTATTTAAACTATTAAAGGTAGACCCTTAGCAAGGATTTTAAATATAGCTGAAGGTAATTACCGTAGTTTTATCACCGTCTTGACTAAAAACAGCAGATTTCTTCGCTGTGTTGTGCAGTTAGAGGAACCACACCCTGACAAGTGATGAACTGTCACCTGGACCAGGAGGGACCGATGGAAACAGTTTAGTTTGTTGTTAAATACATTTTACTGGTGTGTTTTTTGAAAATAAAGCGAAATTGATAACAACAACAAAAAGCCTAAAGTTAAAATTACATGCAAGTAGTTTTGTTCAGAGTTGTGTGAATTAAAATCGGCACTTATTTTGTAAATAAATGAATGCATTTCAGGGAATTCTATTGTATAATTTTCATAGCAGAATTATTATTATTTTTTGGCTTTTATTTGAATAAAATGAGGGGGAAAAAACATGAAAAACATCATATTACATGAATATTTTTGTTTATTGTTGCATGTTGGGCTGATTGGTAACTAAATTGTCCCTAGGTGAGATGGTTGTTTGTCTCATTTGTCTTTAGTTTGTTGTTAAATACATTTTACTGGTGCGTTTTTTTGAAAATAAAGAGAAATTGATAACAACAAAAAGTCTTTATGTGTCCCTGTGATGGACTGGAGACCTGTCCAGGGTGTCCCCCCGCCTCTCACACAGTGATGGCTGGATATAGGCACCAGTGACTCCTGTGACCTGAAAAGGAAGAAGTGGGTGAAGATGATGGATGGATGGATGGATGGATGAATTCCTGATTTTATAAAATGATTACAACACAAACTAGAGAACTTGAACCTTTTCTGAAGCTTCTGTTTTGACACAGTGATGTCATAATGTGCAGATTAGTCACTAAATTAGTTACTAATACATTAGTTATTATTATTAGTAACTTATTAATAAATTACAATAAAATTGTTAAGTGTCCTTGGGTGTCCTGAAAAGCGCTTTTAAATAAAATGATGATTATTATTATTATATTATTATTACTTTAATGAACTTTGGCTCAAACTAATTATTTGCTCATGACATCCGCTTGTGACATAACAAATGGTTTATATTTTTGTTTCAACATGGTACAGTGTGTTTAAATCACCCCCAATTCCCTGTTAATTCCCATAAAAACCCTATAATTACCACGAAGCGTTTGGGAAATATTTCTCTCCATAACTTCTCCTTGAAAGTTTATGAGTAATTTCCCACCTCATTGCAACCCTTGAGAAATACAGTACTTCTTTTTTTATTTTTTTTTATCAAGATGAATACTTTCATTCTGACTTGGTGAAAAACTGGGTTTAAAATGGAAAACTTTTGCCGTCTCTTGTTTTCCTGCCACTGATCATCATCATCATGGCTTTATTTTTTATTGTGGCAGATTTATTCTCATTTTACTGAAAGATCGTTCCTGTAGTTGTTTATTGCACCACTTGGAAGGCTTTTACCCTCAAAGGTTGATAAACGTCCGTTGCAGAGCTGCCTCTCCGCTCCAGTTACACGCCTAATCAAATGAATGTATTGAAGTTAAATCACCGCATATAGAAAAGATAACGTTGGTTACTCTGCTGACTGAGGTGTTTGCTGATGGATCTTCAAGTGACCTGCTCAGTTTTAATAAGAAGAATGAATTGTGAGCAGTGTGCTGCTGGACCCGTTAAGGTGACCAGGCTTAGAGCAGCGCTGCCTGGCCTGTGGGCGATTTGTTAACGTGTTCCTCGGACGCAAACAACCCTGAATGGGGAGCTTGTTCCAATGTGTGTGGTGGTAAAAATCAAATCTCTTTATCCTGCACTGTATTGAACTGGGCGATGTTTGGATGTTCATAAGCACGGCAGCTGCCACTGTGTGAGGAATCAATAGGGACAGAAATGAGTCTCAGTAAAGTGGAACAGGGTGCCGATTGAAAGTTTTGTTTGTTTAAAGGATCATTAATGGCAAAGACTATTTAAAAAAATCCAACACAGACCATGAATTGAGAATGTACCGGTATGTTTTTATTCATGCAGCTCTGTATCAGGCTGTGATATCAGCGTTGAGCCGAGCTCTATATGTTTTTTTTAACAAGTGTAGCAGTTGTTCTACTCGCCTTCTTCTTGTTCAGTCCCTGTTATATATTTTTTTTGTCATCAGGATTTCACTGTGTGTAATACTACCGTAACTGGATTTGTCCTCTGAATTTACCCCACTTTCTTTTTGACCGGCTTTAGGAAGATGCCAAACAGTGGATGATGACCACTCAATTCATCAGTTTTTATTTTGTGACTTTATTACACCATGTGCACACTCCTGTAGATTTTCTCCTGTGAGATCCTTTAGCAGTGATGTCATGATGTCAATCTCATTTCATCACATGTACCACATGCGGTGCAAATGACAATAAAAAAGGAGGTCAAAATAAAATAAAAATTCAAACCAAGGGCCAGTGCTACGGAAGCGTAGTGATGCCACCTGGAGCAAATATTTTTTGGGGCTTATCACGTAATAACGTGATACGTATCACGTTATTACGTGATAATATCACGTTATTACGTGATACGTATCACGTTATTACGTGATAATATCACGTTATTACGTGATACGTATCACGTTATTACGTGATACGTATCACGTTATTACGTGATATATCACGTTATTACGTGATACGTATCACGTTATTACGTGATAAGTATAGATGTCCATCCACATGGTATCAGCACCATTACCCATAATGCAAGTTCGCCCATACGCTTGTTTTTGCCTGCACAATGGCTAATTTACAGAATTTCATCAAGTTTTACTTCATGCTTGGTCTAAAACATGGAGAGATACTGATGATGCTTCGCACTGTGGATGACATCATCATCAGTATGCGCACTCTGAGAAGAATCCTGAGCAGAATGGGACAGTTCAATATTTAAAAATAAACAAAAAGGCACATCTAACCGCATTTTAGGAGAGAATATAAACAAAGTAACATAAAACAGCTTTCAGAGTTTAATAAACAATGATAAATTGCTAATTTGAAATAATATGGAGCAATGAAACATGTTAGTGTACTGTAATATGTAAAAAAAACAAAAGAGTTGCCTGGGAGAGTCTGTCCATATGACAGCTATCAGTCGTACACAGCACAAATCTGGCCTTTATTGAAGAGTGTCAAGAAGAAAGCTATTTCTCAAATATATCCTTAAGAAAATGTTGTTTCAAGTTTGTCACAAGCCACCAGGGAGACACACCAAGCATGTGGAAGACGTTGCTCTGGTCACCTGAATCCAAAATCAGAACTGTTTGTCCACAATTCAAAACTATCAGTTTGGCTTTAAAGCAACACAGCTCATCACCCTGAACACACCATCCACTGTCAAACATGGTAGTGACAGCATCATGGTTTGGGCCTGCTTTTCTTAAGCATGGGAATGGAAGATGCTCAGAATTGATGGAAAGATGGATGGTGCCAAATACTGGAACCATCCATCCATCCATCCATCTTCTTCCGCTTATCCGGGGTCGGGTCGCGGGGGTAGCAGCCTAAGTAGGGAGGCCCAGACTTCCCTCTCCCCAGCCACTTGGAGCAGCTCCTCCGGGGGAATCCCAAGGCGTTCCCAGGCCAGCCGAGAAACATAGTCCCTCCAGCGTGTCCTGGGTCTTCCTCTGGGTCTCCTCCCGGTGGGACGTGCCCGGAACACCTCACCAGGGAGGCGTCCAGGAGGCATCCTAACCAGATGCCCGAGCCACCTCAACTGGCTCCTCTCGATGTGGAGAAGCAGCGGCTCTACTCCGAGTCCCTCCCGGATGACTGAGCTTCTCACCCTATCTCTAAGGGAGAGTCCAGCCACCCTGCGGAGAAAACTCATTTCAGCCGCTTGTATCCGAGATCTTGTTCTTTCGGTCACAACCCAAAGCTCATGACCATAGATGAGGGTGGGAACGTAGATCGATCGGTAAATTGAGAGCTTTGCCTTTTGACTCAGCTCTCTCTTCACCACGACAGACCGGTACAGCGCCCGCTTCACTGCGGACGCTGCACCTATCCGCCTATCGATCTCACGCTCCAGTTTTCCCTCATTCGTGAACAAGATCCCGAGATACTTAAACTCCTCCACTTGGGGCAGGACCTCCTCCCCGACCCGGAGAGGGCATGCTACCCTTTTCCGGCTCAAGACCATGGCCTCGGATTTGGAGGAACTGATCCTCATCCCGGCCGCATCACACTCGGCTGCAAACCGCTCCAGTGAAAGTTGTAAATCACGAACTGATGAAGCCAGTAGGACCACATCATCTGCAAAAAACAGAGAAGCGATTCTAAGGTCACCAAAACGGATCCTCTCAACACCTTGGCTGCGCCTAGAAATTCTGTCCATAAAAGTTATGAACAGAATCGGTGACAAAGGGCAACCTTGGCGGAGTCCAACTCTCACTGGAAACGAGCCTGACTTACTGCCGGCAATGCGGACCAAGCTCTGACACCGGTCGTACAGGGACCTAACAGCCCTTATCAAAGGGCCTGGTACCCCATACTCCCGGAGTACCCCCCACAGAACCCCCCGAGGGACGCGGTCGAATGCCTTCTCCAAGTCCACAAAGCACATGTAAACTGGTTGGGCAAACTCCCACGCACCCTCCAGGACCCTGCTGAGGGTGTAGAGCTGGTCCAGTGTTCCACGACCAGGACGAAAACCACACTGCTCCTCCTGAATCCGAGGTTCGACTATCCGACGGACCCTCCTCTCCAGAACCCCTGAATAGACCTTACCAGGGAGGCTTAAGAGTGTGATCCCCCTATAGTTGGAACACACCCTACGGTCCCCCTTTTTAAATAGGGGAACCACCACCCCAGTCTGCCAATCCAAGGGAACTGCCCCCGATGTCCACGCGATATTGCAGAGTCGCGTAAGCCAACACAACCCTACAACATCCAGAGCCCTAAGGAACTCCGGGCGAATCTCATCCACCCCCGGAGCCTTGCCACCGCGGAGCTTTTTAACCACCTCGGCGACCTCAGCACCAGAGATCGGAGAACCCGACCCAAAGTCCCCAAATACTGGAACATTAAGGAATAAAACCTGTTTGAGTCTTCAAGAGACCTGAGACTGTGATTGAGTTTTATCTTCCATCAAGACAATGGCCCTCATGCACGAACATGTTCGTATTTTTATCCTAAATTTCTCCTACTTTTGTTCGTACGAAGCGTTCGTACGAACATGCCACGTCAGATTCAACAAACTCTTCTATCCTCAGGAAAAGTGTGTAAATGAGCTGCGTACTATGATGAATCCCACCTGTTCTATTCACCTGCGCGTGCACGCGGAGAGGTTATTTACATAATTCCCACCCCTCAAAACACCATATAAGGCTACGTTTCCTGCCTCAGAGGCAAAACGTGTTCGTTCATAAAATGACAGCGAAAAGTAAAAAGAAGAACTCTACCGGTGCGGAGATTGAAGTTCTGCTCTCTGAGGTCAAGAAAAGAAAATCTGTCCTTATTAGCAGCGTCACTCATGGGAGTAAATGACCAACTAAAGCCAAAGAATGTATGTTTATAAGAAATGTGGACCTTAAAATATACACGTGTCCTGGTGGCCCACTGGGTAAAGCATTGCACCGCTTATTGAGACTTCGTGGGTTCGATTCCCACAAGGGATGACAATTTTTTTTTCCTTCTTTCTTTAGATTATTTATTCATTCCAGATTAAAAAGACTTTATGCTTCATTTCTTGGTGTATTGTAAATAGTTTCCTTGTGTTTTTTAAATCTGGAATGAATTAAAAGGAGAAAAAAAAACGTTGTCCCATGTGGGAATTGAACCCATAAGGTTCGGAACTGCGACGCAACGTTCTACTCATTGAGCTATCTGAGCTCTGTTACTGCAACAGGAGGAGATCAACCTAAAGTCTGCGTTACCGAAGTCTGCGTTACCGAGACAAATTAAACTTAAATTAATTCATAATTTAAGTTGGTTTCAGTTTGAGATCTTCATATTAATATTGTAGTGTTAGAAAACGGCATTGATAACAAATTGATTTTAATTTAAATACTTTAATCCGTTAGTCATTATTACATTTAAAATTATAATTCGACTTCAAACAGAACCTATTGTCAAAAACAATTGTGGTGCGTGACTTTTTTAAACTCTAAATATTTTCTAAATAACGAAATATGAAGTTATTAGTGGAGAAATTCCGTCTGGATGACAGCAGACTGACGCTCCTAAAATATACGACAGGTCCGGACCACTCGTAAATTTTGTTCGTATCTGAAAAAAATCGTAGGATACGAAAACATTGTTGAATGCCACAAATGATCCTAAATCACTCGTACGCACAGTTTAAGAACAAATCTGTGCGTACGAACGGTTCGTGCATGAGGGCCAATGATGATTGTATTCATATTCACACTATTATTTAAACTAAAGACTGACATCAGTCATTTCACTATAAATAGTTTAAGACCTAGAATTAATTTAAATAAGATACATAAGTTCACCCTGCATGCAGAGTTTTGGACTAACTATGATCTTAGGTTGAGAACGGACTGAGTTGCAGCCGTTTTGGTCGAACTAGAAAAATATCTACAAGTAATTTCATGCACATAAAAAGGATGCAATGCTCAGAGTGGGTGTTGTGAATGACTCTCTGTAACTACCACAAACATTTTTGTTAAAAAAGGCAGTGTTTTAATCTGGACTGCTTACTCAAAGAATTGGGTTAATGGTTTCTAAAGAGAAACACAAACTGCAGTCAGTGTTCGTTGATCACATTAATGGGCATTTTGGGTTTTTTAAAGGGAGCAAGCTAACAGAGCTACAACCTGATGGCGTTTCATAGAAAATGCAGATGTTTGATAAGGAAAAAATGTGGGGAAAAAACCCGCTCGTGTTTAGTTTTCATGAAACTGCGAAAAACCACATTAAGCTTATTTTGAGTGAAGTTTGGATCTCTGTCTTTAATGCATATCTTAGAGATATTAGTAGAGAAATGTAGAATATACCCAATAATTAAAGGAACTGAATGAAGAAATGTAAGTTTGGTGATAAACATGGGAGTTAGAGTCAGTTTATCAGAAATTTATTCAGGAGTAAATTACTCCAAAAAATTACTATTATTCCACTCTGTGGAAATAACATGCCATTGTTAAAAAGGAACAAAATACTGTTTATAATTAAAAAAAAACATTTGCTTTAAAAACTTTCCATTGGTTATTCACTTTTATCATGAACTGTAAGACTTACTCACATTTTCAAGTTTGCATTGAATTTTTTTTAACAGTTTTCCTAAAATTTCCTATTTTTGTTGGGCACTTATAACAGAGACTGTACAGACACGTTCACCCATAAACATTAAGTCTTTCGACAGCTTAAACATGCGTAAACAGATTAACAAAAAAAAACATACAGGCACTCCCTGTTAGCTTATTTCTACATGAAAAAGTGTGAAAACATAAACTATTCTCAATCATTTAACATTACTTTTGATGTGTTGAGGTTTCACATTTAAATAATATTGAACTGTCCCATTCTGCTCAGGATTCTTCTCAGAGTGCGCATACTGATGATGATGTCATCCACAGTGCGAAGCATCATCAGTATCTCTCCATGTTTTAGACCAAGCATGAAGTAAAACTTGATGAAATTCTGTAAATTAGCCATTGTGCAGGCAAAAACAAGCGTATGGGCGAACTTGCATTATGGGTAATGGTGCTGATACCATGTGGATGGACATCTATACTTATCACGTAATAACGTGATACGTATCACGTAATAACGTGATACGTATCACGTAATAACGTGATATATATCACGTAATAACGTGATACGTATCACGTAATAACGTGATATATCACGTATCACGTAATAACGTGATACGTATCACGTAATAACGTGATACGTATCACGTAATAACGTGATATTATCACGTAATAACGTGATATTATCACGTAATAACGTGATATCGTATCACGTAATAACGTGATATTATCACGTAATAACGTGATATTATCACGTAATAACGTGATACGTATCACGTTATTACGTGATAAGCCCCCAAAAATATTTTCTCCAGGTGGCATCACTACGCTTCCGTAAGTTTCAGTCAATACATTAACTCCAGTCAGATACCTAACGTCTTTTCTTGGTTGTAGTTTTCTCAACAATGGTTCCATCGGTCTCATCTGACGTTCTCTGTTGCTATTTCTGCGTCAAAGTCAAAGATTACGGAAAAATTCAGACTAACTTCTCTTCAAAGTTGGTCTGCACCAGGGGCGATTCTAGAACTTTACCTTTAGGGGTGCTTAGTCCCCGTTGCTGACAATGGCTGTTGGCGTGATCAACGTGGTAGCAGGCGTTAGAAGCATTCATAATGTGTGTGTGTGTGTGTGTGTGTGTGTGTGGGGGGGGGGTTCTGGGTGTCCTCCCTTAAAAAAAATTAGAATATTGTAGATGCCATTTCCTGCATTCTGGTGTATTTTTATGGGTTTTAAACATCTACGTTTACAAAAGTAAACGCTTGATTCAATAACTATTTTTATAGAGCTCTGCACAACAAGAAGTAGCGCTAAGCTAGCAGCGTGCAATACAAACGCGCAAGCTAAGATGTAGCACACTGCTTTACATAACACAACCTAATAAATGATTTGTACAAAATCAGTTTAGTGTTAATTGATTATAACAAAGACTAAACTTATGTAACCAGAAGTTCCAACATAAAACACACAAAACAAAACACAACTAGCTTTAAGCATTATATTTAACATGCAATGTAATTATAACAGAACATTTTCATTCAACCATTATTTAGACAGGTTAATCCCTTTGAGCCTCAGGAATTCATTTACAAGAGAGATCTGATTTCTTCAACAAAGAGTGATGACAACAGTGGATAACGACAAAAAAAATAGACCATCTTAAAAGAGGCATACAGTACAGATATATTTTTTACATTTATTTGAAAATGGAGGATTTACCTGCAGTTACTTTCATACAGATGAACATGCAGTACTTCCTGTTTATTACTATAGTATTCAGCTGATCATGAGGTCGGCCACTGGGCTTTATCATCTTTTATATTTTTCCAGACTCAGTTTAGTTTTTGGAAATGGAATAAACTGTATTCCACCCTCTAATGCAGGATATTCAACTAAATTGCTCAGTGGGCCACAGATACTGAAAGCCAGCAGGTCAGGGCCGGACATCCAGTAACTAAAGTCATTCTGTAAATAAACCAGGTATTACAGTGATCTGTTACCTTTTAAATTTGTTTATTTTGTTGCATTGAATCATAAATGCATTGAATCATAAATGCAATAAACAGAACCCAAACACAGAACTGCCCAAAAAGAGGCTAAAATTACCACTGGTCTGCACTAAATAAAGTACGGTATGCTTTTTTTTTATTTTTTTAAGTAAAATTAGAAGTGATCAATATATTGTGCTTTTAAAATATCTTGGAGGCCAGATAAGATGTTAACTTGGGCCATATTTGGCCCTCGGGCCTTGAGTTTGACACGTTCTTTAGCCGAGGTTAGGTTTATTTTTCCATTTCATTTAGATTATCTCATTTAAACAACCTTTTATGATCAAAAAAAGATTTGTTTTTGAAAGTGACTGCTGAATTTGGGCACCAGTGACCCCCACAACACAGAAAAGAATTAGCGGATAAAGCTAATGAATAATAAATGTTAAAAAAAAATACACGTTGTCTAATGCATCAAATATATTTGAGCTTAGATTATGGTATATAAAACATAAAGTATCAAAAAATACAAAAATTTGGAAACACTAGCGTTTTTGTTTATAACTGGCAAATGAACTTATTTTTTAATCTCTAAATTGATGTGCTCAATAAAAAACTGGGATTTTTGCTTTAGTTTGTTCTTTATTTAATGTAGCATTAGTTTACACACTCCTTACTTTATTTAAATATGAAACAACGTCCAGTAACACGTTTGAAAGTTTAATTTAAAGTGATAGTTCAGATCGTTTGAAGTGGAGTTCTGTGGAAAGGTTGCAAACAGTATCTTACCTGTTGTAGATAGCTCCTTGATGAACCTTATTTTGGACAAAGGGAGTTTAATTCTGACTGTAGTGATGAGCTAACAGCTTGTTTTATTGGGGCTAAGACCAGAGTGGACTACCACCATAAAACAACTTTAATCACAACATTTTCACAACAGTTCATGCAAGAAAGTTTGTAGACGTTTACATCATCAGTTTTAAGCAACAGCTAGCTGCTTCAGCTGCTATTTCTCCTCATGAATAACCAAATCAATTTTAAATTAAGCTAGCTCCCCTTTAAAGATTGCACATTGTTGATTCACGCAGTCTGTTATTGCTCAGAATACAGTATGTGATGATGAGTGAGGGACTCACTACTACCGCCACAAACTGTGTCAAAATGTCTGTAAATTGATCAGAACTACAGCCTTCGATTGTTCAGTTCGTCTTGAATCAGGCTGATCTGCTGCAGATGTGCATCCACTGATCTCTTTCTGAAAGTTTAATTACATTTTGTCCTCTGGTTCAGGAGATATTTTGCTCAAACACAGTCACCCTGCATGGCAGAGGGTGATAATAACCATCTAATTCAAAACTGAATGCCATTTTAAGATTTATAGAAAAGGCGTTTTGCATATTAGATGTTAGAGTTGTTTAAAAATAGCAGTAATCCACTTTAACTCCTTTTCTCCAAAGTGAAGCTGTTTCTACAGCCATCTAGATAATAATCATAAACATTCCTCCAAACCTCAGTTACAAGGATGCAAAGTATCTTTTCATGTAGATGTGTAAATCCATTAACTACACTTTTTTTTCCCCTGCCTTGTTCAGCTGTAATGACGAGACAGAAACCTTCGCCTCTCTTTGGCCTTTCTGTGCGCCCCTGTTCTTCCTTCACATCACGGTTCTTCTAACCCCCGTGTCTTCCCTCCTGCAGGGTGGAGGAGGGGGTTGCTGGCAGTGGGAAATAAATAAAAAATGGCTGCCATGACAACAGTGCCCAGCTACGCTCCTTCGATATGGGTGAGGATGTGTCACGCTCTGCCCCGGCTGGACTTCGGTATGCAGATGAGGGACAACATCTTTGTTCCCGACAGCTGGGAGTACCAGCAGGTAACAGAGTCTCGACTCAAGCACTCACACCACATATCAATAACCCCAGGTGTCAGGCTGCATAATGATTTCAGTTGCTTCATAATGGTTTACTATGAGGACGAGCGATTTGTGCCACACGACTATAATAATTGCTCCAGACATCCGTGAATTATTAGCAACCTGCTGAAGCATGAAAATGACATTTGCAGGGCTCTAAAACTCTTTTCCATGTTTATTAATTGACACAATTATAGGTGTAAGATTGCACTAAATCCTTGCCTGGTCAGATTTTGTGGCTTGAACTTGCTTGATATACTTTTGTCTTTACTAATATGGATAGTCTGCATGTTTCCAATGTTGTTTTTCTCTGCATGTTGCCATTTCTGCAGCAAAATACAACGTTTCACCTCTTCCAGCTCGCAGTGCTCCTGTTTTCACTGTGCTGCAGAGAGGAGGTGGTTAGGGAGCGAGAGCACAATTCATCCTGCAGAACAGAAAGACAAAAGAGACAGAGTGCTCACAGAGAGGGGAATGAGGCAGGCAGTGAGTAATACGAGGACTTGGTGAACTGGGCAGAGTGCGGGGAAGGCAGTCAGAGCCAGAGCCAGAGAGAGTGGCAGTGAATGTATTTAAGTAGGTCACAGATTATTAATAGAGATTCAGCGGTGTGGCAGGAAAGAAAGAAAGAATGGGAAGGGAGAGGGCGAGAGTGGGAGAACGTGGGGGGGAAACGGGCGGAGCAATGAGCAGGGGCCTCGGAGAACAGGAGGTGAGACAGAGGGAGGAAGGTGGAGTGACAGACGGGCAGATGGACGGAGGATAATGCTGCAGAAATGTGTTTCAGTCATGTTGACTTTGTGACGTGGAATCAGTGTTGCCAGATAGTCGAGATTTTCCAGCCCAAATGTCTGTTAAAAACCGCACCATCACAGAAAAGCCCGCCCAATCAATATATTGTTATTTTTACTGTTTGAACACACACGCGCGCACACACACATGCACACACACCCTGTTGATATATTGGTGTTTATATGGTCAGCAGTGTGATTAATCAAAACCAGTTAAATGTGAACATTAGTGCTCTTTATTCAGAAAATCAACACGTCACATTTCAGGATCTGGTTATTATAGACACTGATTAAATGTTTACTATTAATATTTATATATTAATCACCACAGTAATAGTGCTGTTACACACATTAGTAGTTGTAAATACTGAAAATAATACATATGTTGGTTTAGTGCTTGAACTTTTAAGGAGGAAACATTTTAATAATGATTTTAAGTTGTAAATGTTGTCTTTGGTGCCTGTTTGTTTTCCAAATCTAGCCTATTAGTGTGTGTCAATGACAGGCTTTAATAAAAAACACTTTGTAGAAGGTTCTTTATGAAGTTCAGTCTATTTCCTTCAGTTGACCGGCAGTTCTGCCACATCCAATATGGCGGCCGCTCCAACGTACCACTGCAATGGTTCAACCCACTCAACGAGGCGTCCACTAACTGCCTCACCCGTTCTCTGTTGTGAATGCCCTGGCAGGTGACAATAGCCAATCAGTGATGGAGAAAGGTCAGGGGAGCTTTACTATGAAATGATGATGAATGATTGTTTGAAACGTGTTTAATAAGTTGACTCAAGATTCGCCGATCTGACTCCAAATCCACCTAAATTATCCCCACCCGCCCAAAGCAATTTGTACCTGCGAAATCAGAATGAAAACCACCCTATCTGGCAACACTGATCAAAGGTATAATCTGATATGGCTTAGTGCCCTTAAACTCCATCATGGTGCAGAACACATCAAGGTTTCATATCTTAAAGTCTGTAAAATAAGGCTGGCTCATAAAAGTTACGTTCAGGTTAACGAGTAAATTAGACTTTTTTAAATCTTTATTTGCATGTAATGTGTCATGCACTAAGCATTTGTTCTAAAGGGATCTCTGACTAGTCAGAACAATAGACCTTATTTGATAAACAAATGCTTAATCTATTAAAACGAAACTAAAAATTACAGTAGGCTGCTGACTTTTTTTATAATTGTCCAAAAATTAATAACACATGGACGTTGCCACTTTTTTGTTGTTGCTGCAATGCATTCTGGGTAAATGACATAGCCAGGTTGCTCCGGTAAGAGCTCCCAATCAGCTTGAATGTTAAGTTTGGACCTTATCTGACATTCAACCCTTTAATTTTAACTGGAGCGTGTTGACAGAGAGGAGAATGCATAAATAACTCTTAATAACTAAAACGGTTTGCTCCAGAAATAAATGCTAACTAAATATAACATTAGCTCAGGAGCTAATGTACAGGTGCTGGTCATAAAATTAGAATATCAAGAAAAAGTTTATTTATTTCAGTAATTTCATTCCAGAAGTGAAACTTGTGTATTATATTCATTCATTACACACAGACTGATTTCAAACGGTTTTTTTTTCTTTTAATAATGATGATTATAACTGACAACTAATGAAAACCCCAAATTCAGTATCTCAGAAAATTAGAACAATTAAGAAAAGGATTTTTAGAAATATTGGCCAACTGAAAAGTATGAACATGAAAAGTATGAGCATGTACAACACTCAATACTTACCGTAGTTGGGGCTCCTTTTGCCGGGATTACTGCAGCAATGCGGCATGGAGTCGATCAGTCTGTGGCTCTGCTCAGGTGTTCTGAGAGCCCAGGTTGATCTGATAGTGGCCTTCAGCTCTTCTGAATTGTTGGGTCTGGTGTATCACATCACCCTCTTCACAATACCCCATAGATTTTCTATGGGGTTAAGGTCAAGAGAGTTTGCTGGCCAGTTAAGAACAGGGATACCATGGTCCTTAAACCAGGTACTGGTAGCTTTAGCACTTTGTGCAGGTGTCAAGTCCTGTTGGAAAATGAAATCTGCATCTCCATAAAGTTGGTCAGCAGCAGGAAGCATGAAGTACCGGTACTCTTCCCGCGTTGACCTTGGACCTCAGAAAACAGTGGACCAACACCAGCAGATGACAGGCAACCCAAACCATCACTGACTGTGGAAACTTGACACTGGCCTCAAGCAACATGAGTCTGTGCCTCTCCTCTCTTCCTCCAGACTCTGGGACCTTGATTTCCAAAGGAAATGCAAAACTTACTTTCATCAGAGAACATAACTTTGGACCACTCAGCAGCAGTCCCAGGCGAGACGCTTCTGACGCTGTCTCTTGTTCAAGAGTGGCTTGACGCAAGGCATGCGACAGCTGAAACCCATGTCTTGCATACGTCTGTGCGTGGTGGTTCTTGAAGCACTGACTCCAGCTGCAGTCCACTCTTTGTGAAACTCCCCCACATTTTGGAATGGGTTTTGTTTCACAATGCAAATATTGTTTAAACTCATTTAAAAAAAACAGAGAAATCAGGTTTTCTCTTCAAAAATTTGCATTTGTGTATGTGAAATTTAGCTTTAATGATTAATAGATTAATTAAGAAAATCTTCGGATGCATTTTGCCACTATGTTAAAACCCAAACAGAACGTGTTCTCAATATAATTGAAAGTTGCATGTATCTTTGAGACAACATACAGTAGTTAAAAAAGGTTGACAAAACACTTTAGAATGAGGACACATCCAGAACAAATGAGTAACAGACTCAGGGCAAAGGTCATAAAAGGAACAGTTTACCACGTTTCAAATGAATTTCTTTAAGTAGTCTTTAGCAGGGTAGATCCTGTGCATGAGTTTAAAGGACACTTATTTTACCTTGTTAGTGAGAACAAAGTGATCTGGGAGCAACCAGGTAAATTTCCAAGAAATGTTCTTCCGAAAGCGATTCCAATAAGTAGTCACATCCGGCCTCTCCTCTGAAACAAGGATCTAGTTGACTTATTATTGTTCCGAAGAAGAGGGAGAAGACATATTTTGCCAAAAGGAGAGTGTATAGTAAGAGTCCCACCACTGTTTTTAATGCATGTGTGTGGGGGTATGGTGCCATTAGCTCCAGAGTTACAAGCATCAGCTTCCTAGCTAATCAATGAAACATCATAATTTGATCATGTTTGATTGTTCCGACCTGTATTGTGCACATAACTTTCTTTTCCATGTTATAACTTTTTATCCTTGACTCCTTGTGTCGATGTACATCATCGTCCCAGAATGCACTGCACCAAAAATTAATGGTGAAGTTCTTAGCTGAAAAGTGAGTAATAGGAGTTTTCATGCATCACAAACAACAACTTTTAGTAGAATAGAGAAACTTATTAAGACCAATTTGTGCGTTTGGAGATCCCTGCACTTTTAAACTGCATCTGCTGCTGTTTTTGTGGGCAGGACACTGAATAATTTGACATCAATCCTTGCATTTATTTTATTTTTAAAAGAAATATAAGTGAACTTTTTAAAACACACTGACTCCTCCGCCTATCTCACTCTCCTCCACCTCCTGTTTCCAGACTTTGCTGGTTTTGTCCAGTCTATCAGCCATCGCTCTCGTCATCTCCCTCCTGGTGGTCCTCTCCTTCCTCATACACTACTGCTGCTGTCGCCGTGGTGACCGGAGCGAGGGATCCGAGGAGGAGGAGGATGAAGACGGAAGCACGGGTCACGGTTACAAGAAGGGGAAGGGCATCTGCTGCGTCACGTGGGTGGCTGTCGCCTCTGTCACGCTATGCTGGTGAGGCGCAGAAATCAGATGCTCTTTTTTCATATTCTCATGTTGCCTTTCAGCTGAGGTTGTTCAGATATTTTTAAAGCTGTGTTCTGTAGAAAGGTTTCCAGTGCAGCCTGGAGAACATCCAGCAGGAATAAAATAATATTCCTGTTAGAATAATCGTGTAATTCAAAACTGAATCGAGATTTTTCAAATGCCGTCTTGACTGTTGATTTAAGAAGGCAGCTAATTTCAAAAATGGCTCTTGGATTAGCTGTAAGCTCGTCAGTCCAGTCAGAATTAAATTGTTCCTTCAAAGAGTTACGGTATGTACAACATGCAAGATATTTATTGTTCATAATCATTCTGCAAAGCCCCACTTCAAAATAAATGAAAATGTAATCATAGTCTTTCACAAAACAGTCATTAAATTTAAAATAAAAAGTTTTTTTATATATATTTATCAGTCACACGTGCGCACATTGAGGATATTTTTCAATTTTGTTAGTTATGAACTGGACTTTTATTGTAAAACTTAATGCCGTTCGCTTCAAAACATTATATTTTTACATTTTACATTAATTTCTTGAGTTTATAAATGACGTCATCTTGAGTTTTGTCTCTAGAGAACAATGCAACTCGTAAAATTTACAAGTTGTGAAAAAAAAAGACTAAAGACAAAACAGAAGTTATAATTGTCACGAATTTTAAACACCTTCCCCTTAATAAAATTTCTCTATCAATAATCTTTTTTTTTTTTTTACGTCATGCTAAAAACTGAGTATGGTATAGTCCAGGCCGCATTTGATGTTTTCTTAACTTGTTCCATTACTTCTACTATACAGTACTTATACATCGTATCTTAGATCTTAGTTCTGTTTTTCCTTTACAATTTATGCTTTCGTTGGATGCAACTGGGACCCTGTGTACACAATTTCGTTCCACCACATGTAGCACATATGATGCGAATGACAATAAAGAAATCTTGACCTTAACTTACGTCCATCACTGCTCCTTTTAAAAGTACATATGATTCATCCGGTAATATTTTTTAATTTTTACACACTTTCTGATCATAAAAAAATTCAGATCTGTTCAAAATCCTACTGTAAAAATCAAAATACTGTACATTAAATATTAAAAGTTTAGTAGACTTGTAACAGAGTTTCTTTAAAAACTGTCGAGCAGCTGTTGCACAATGCTCACTTGGCTGCTGAGCATCAATAGTCTGCTCTCTCTCTGGACTTGCAGTTAAGAAATAGTCTTTAATTGTTAGATATTTCTTGGTGGTAACACGATGTGTACTTTGCTCTCTGGATGAAGCCTCGACTGTCAGTTTCATATTAAAAAACATCCTTTAGCTGCCAATATACTAATCATGGAAATGATCCCAACCCGCTCGGTCCACGTTGACCCGAGACTGCATGGTGTTTTTATTCTCCAAACTTTCCCCATGGTTTCATTTCAAATGTTACCTCACTAAAAACTAAATGACTAAATAGGAAACAAATCCAAATTTGATGAAAAGACTCATATTTTTGCAGTTGTGATACTTTTAGATTTTATGTTTGTATAAATGATAATAATAACACATCTCTGTAGTTCCTCAGAATCCTAATGCTTGGTCAATTATTTTAAATAGAGAGTTTTTATGATTTTGTTGTATTTTTCATTGATTGATATTTGTAGTTTTTATGCTTGTTTTATTCTGTGTATACTTTTGCCATTGATTTTTGTTGTACAGCGCTTCGTGATTTTATGTCTGTGATAAGCGCTCTAGAAATAAACCTTACTTACTTACCGTACTTACTTTACTTACTTTTTAAAACAATTTTTTTAAAATATATTTAATTAATTTTATTTTGAAAATAAAACGCAGCTGTAAACAAAAACTTTGCCCTAAATAAATTGTTTTTTGGTAATAAAGTCAGGTCTGAATCTTTACATGTTACAATAATTAGACACGTCTTTTCACCAAAAGATGGATCAGTCTATAACTACCGGTATACAACAATGTGCAAAAGTCTTAAGTCATTTTCTTTTCTTTTTGAGCCAGACTTTCTTGTAATTTTTAAAATAGTTTTGATCAGTAGTTGAGACTTTTTCATTCATCGTCGTCCAGTATTTTACCGTTTTCAGAGGGATTTTTTTCTCCCTCCTTTCAGCTGCTTAAAGCCAACCAATTAATCATTCAGGCATTAAACGTTTCCAAACTCAAGGGATGAACCAGTGTGGCGTCGACACATAACAACTGATCACAAAACAAATCTTTAAGCACCGTGCCAGTACTGTTTCTGCAATAGCGCAATTTGTGTGGGACTCTCTTTAGATGAATCTGTGAAAAATACCAAATACAGTATGACAGTTGTTAGGCCGCCTAAACATTTCTGCAGATTCAGATCACTCATCCAGGTCAACTGAAGTGCAACAGAAGATTTATATTTTTTAATTAAATTTAAATAAATCGGGGGGGGTGTGGTCGTGAGATGGAGTGAGTCGCACTTGCCAGTGCTCTGGGTAAAATTTATTTTTTAGTACCACCAAGCCCTTTATATGTAATATTTTTTGCCTATCATCACGCACACAACTTCCATCAAGCATCTCTTTTGAAGATTTTGGATTAAAAAATGTCTCAAAAGTCGACAAGATCGAAGAAGGACGCCGAGAAAGATGACGCTGGCCTAACCCTTGAGGCAATTACCTCGCTGCTGGAGGAGCACCGCGCGGCGCTGTCAGCTGAGTTCAAACAAACTTTTAGTCAGCTGGATCTCAAACTGGACCAAACTCGGCTCGCGGTGGAGGAACACGGCCAGCGTGTGTCATCACTGGAACTTGTCACTAACGACCTGAGCCAGCGCATGTCGGAGGTGGAAAACACCTGCTCAACTCTCCAGGAGGAAAACGCCAGACTAAGATCTAAACTGGCGGATTTAGAAAATCGAAGCAGACGGCAGAATATTCGTGTGCTGGGTTTACCGGAATCTATTGAAAGCGGACGTCCCACAGACTTCTTCTCCAACCTGCTGTGCGACATCTACGGGCGTGACACGCTTCCTTCTCCACCCGAACTGGACCGGGCCCATCGAACCCTCGCTCCGAAACCCGCCTCGGACCAGCGGCCGCGCCCGGTTATCCTGCGAGTGCACCGGGTCCAGGTGAAGGAGCTCATGATCCGAGAGGCTCGACGCAGAGGCAGGCTTGAATATCAGGGTAAACCGGTGCGGATCGTGGAAGACTACAGCCCAGAAGTCCTCAACCAGCGAGTGGAATATAAGGACGTGATGTCTGCGCTGTATTCTCTGGGTCTAAAACCTGCTCTGCTTTTTCCTGCTCGACTTCGCGTGACTTTACCTGATGGACACAGAAAGTGGCTGGGCTCGGTCGAGGAGGCGCAGAAGTTCAGTGACACCTTTCAAGCTTCACAGCGCAAGTAATATTTAAACTTTTCTTCTAACTGATGAACAATGCGCTGTTCCCGCACTGGCTTTGATTATTACACTAAACTTTTCTTTACATGAGGTGAGGAACAGATGAGCAGGACTCTGCCCATACTCTGATTATCTGAGACTTTTTTAGTTGCAGCTTTTTTTGAACTATTAACATTTTTGAAATGAAACATTTTTCCTTTTCTCGTTTACCTGTTGACTATTTTGAGCTGAATCTTGGGTTAGTCCTGGATTGATTGATAATTAATTTGAGATTGGGATTAATTTAACTTTACGTTTGTATATGTGTGCGTGATTACCGGTACACATTTATGTGTATACATTTTTTGGCCTTGCATACTTTAAACTAGTTTGTGAGGTGCTTATAAAATTTTTTTTTTTTTTTTTTTTTTTTTTTAGGCATTAGGTATTTAGGCACATAAATAATTGAAGTAGGCCTATCCAGGTATAAAAATGGGTGAAATATATAATGTTTTTAATATATTATTTTGAACTATTAACATTTTTCCTCTTCTTGTTTACCTGTTGACTATCTTGAATTGAATCTTGAATTGGTCTTGGACTGATTGAAGATTTAATTTAGGATTAGGATTAATTTAACCTTGTTTATATGTGTATGCGTGATCACACATCTATGTGTACATTTTTGGCCTTGCATGAGGTGCTTATACATTTTTTTTTTCCTCTGATGATACTGGAGCACTAGTTTAAAAGTTAGACAGGAGACTTATTTTTAATTTCTATGGAGCTTGCTGCTTCTGTCTGTTGCAGCTGTCCAGGGTGGGAAAGGGAGGGGGGTGGGGGGTCCATCACTGCCATTAATTTATATTTTCTTTCACTTTGCCAAGAACTGCACAGCCATCAACACATTAGACTGTATTACCTACCTTTCTTATACAAATTATTAGTAATATGAGTGGTCAGTTGGTGTTGTCAAGCTGGAACGTCAAAGGTTTGAACCACCCCGTCAAGAGAAGGAAGGTGCTCTCTCATTTAAAACAGTTAAATACAGGCATTGCTTTCCTGCAGGAGACTCACATTAGAAGTGACGATAGCAAACGATTACTGCAAACATGGCACGGGCAGAGTTTCCATTCCTCATTTCGAGCAAAGGCTCGGGGCGTCTCGATCCTCATCAGTCAAGACATTTCATTTGAACCTTTTCAAGTTAACTCAGATAAATATGGTCGTTTTGTGATTGTTTCCGGTAAATTGTACAACACACCAGTAGTGCTAGTTAACGTTTATGCCCCAAATACGGATGATGTTGGTTTCTTTGAGAAATTATTCTCACTGCTCCCGGACCTAAACACATACTCATTGATACTCAGTGGTGACTTGAATTGCTGGTTGGACCCAGTTTTGGACAGATCCTCTACAAACCCTGCCACAGCCAGCAGGTCGTCCCACACTATTCGTGCCTTTCTATCTAAGTATGGCCTGTGCGATGTATGGCGTTTTTTACACCCAGCTGAGAGAGAATATTCTTTTTTTTCTCATGTTCATCATTCATACTCGAGGATCGATTACTTTTTCATGGACAACAAACTTCTTCCCTCTGTCCGTGGCTGTGACTACCACAGTATTGTCATCTCAGACCATGCACCTGTCACTCTGTCTTTGTCCCTCCCTGACATTCCTATAAGGAGTAGACAGTGGAGATTCAATTCAACGTTACTGTTAAACAATGATTTTGTTACATTTATAGAAAAAGAAATAACCTTCTTTCTATCCATAAACAGAACTCCTGGGATCCCACTGTCAACAGTTTGGGATACCCTTAAGGCCTATCTTAGGGGACAAATCATTTCATATACCGCCCGGCTGAGGCAAAAATCTCAAAAAGAAAGAACTGATTTAGCCCAGCAGATAAAAGAAATTGATCAACAATATGCTCAAAACAAATGCCCTAATCTGTACAAAAAAAAAGTAGAACTCAAAACTAAGTTTGATTTATTGTCTACATACTCAATAGAACAATCACTTTTGAAAAGTAAATCATCATTTTACATACATGGAGAAAAGTCAGGAAAACTACTGGCAAATCAGTTGAAGGGTGCCATGGCTAAACAAATCATCCCTAAGATCCAATTAGAGAACGGCACCACAACTCTAGATCATTTACAAATTAACAGAGCATTTAAGGACTTTTATTCCCATTTATATACTTCAGAATCCCAAACCAACAAGAATTTATCTTCTCAGTTTTTCGAAAAGACCAACATGCCAAAACTCACACCCAACCTGAAAGATGCACTGGAGATCCCAATATCCCTGACAGAAATTGTGTCAGCTGTATCGGTAATGCAGTCTGGCAAATGTCCGGGTCCTGACGGCTTCCCTGCTGAATTTTTTAAGAAATTTTCTTCATTACTTTCCCCACTCCTACACTCGGTTCTCTTAGAGTCATTTGACCAAGGATCCCTTCCGAAATCTTTTTTAGAGGCCTGCATTACCCTCATTGCAAAGAAAGGAAAAGACCCAACTCACTGTTCCTCTTATCGACCAATCTCCCTTTTAAATACAGACGCCAAAATTTTAGCCAAAGTTCTTGCTCAAAGGTTGGAAAAGATCCTTCCTTTGATCATATCAAAAGACCAGACTGGATTCATTAAAGGCAGGCACTCCTTTTTTAATGTCAGACGCCTTTTTGACATTATTTATTCTCCTTCGGATACTGTTCCTGAGTGTGTTATTTCCCTTGATGCAGAGAAAGCATTTGATCGGGTTGAATGGGACTACTTGTTTAATGTTCTTGACAAATTTGGTTTTGGCCCCAATTTCATTACATGGGTGCAATTAATTTATTCACATCCCACCGCAACCATTCGTACCAACTCTCAGATATCAAAACCCTTCAGTCTACATCGAGGAACTCGCCAGGGATGCCCACTGAGCCCTATGCTCTTTGACCTGGCAATTGAACCTCTTGCCACTGCCTTGCGGTCCTGTGACACAATTTCAGGAATCTGGAGAGGCGATATGGAGCACAAGGTCTCCCTTTATGCTGATGACCTTTTACTTTTCATTTCTCATCCGACTGACACGCTGCCCTCCGTTTTATCATTACTTGAGGAATTTGGAATAAACTCTGGTTACAAATTAAACCTGAGTAAAAGTGTAATTTTCCCTGTCAATACCCTGGCGCAGACTCTTGACTTTGGTAAATGGCCTCTTAAAATTGAGAAGACAAAATTCTCTTACCTGGGTGTTACAGTTACGAGGAGGTATAAAGATTTATATCAAGAAAACTTTGTCTCTCTGTTGAATCAGACAAAGCAGGCATTATCCCGATGGTCACCGCTTTCCATTTCCCTCACAGGCCGTATTAACTCAGTCAAGATGGTCACTTTACCTAAGTTTTTATATCTTTTTCAAAATATTCCTGTTTTTATCCCTGGTTCATTCTTTGTTCAGTTAGATTCCATCATTTCATCATATCTGTGGCAAGGAAAACGTCCACGCTTAAATAAGACACATCTCCAAAAAACTAAGGCCGCAGGCGGTCTTGCCCTTCCAAATTTCCGCTTTTATTATTGGGCAGCAAACTTGCACTGTCTAGCATTCTGGTCATTCTATTACAACAGGCCTGACAGCCCTGACTGGGTAGAGATGGAGTCACAGTGTTCTGGGAAATGGTCCTCCGTGGCTTTCTTGGGATCCTCACTCCCGCTTCCACCACTTACAACTGTTATAAATCCAGTTATAAAACACTCACTAAAAATCTGGGCACAATTTCGTAAATGTTTCAATTTCTCTAGTTTCTCTCTCTATAGCCCTATCATGTCTAACCAACTTTTCAAACCCTCATCTCAGGACTCTGTTTTTAAAGAATGGCAAAGAAGGGGTATAGTACGCTTCAATGACTTGTTTCTCAATAACACTTTAGCTTCATTTCAACAACTATGTGAAAAATTTAGTCTTCCCCAGTCCAATTTTTTTAGGTATCTCCAAATACGGCACTTTATTACTCTTCATTTGTCCAGCCTCTCCATTTCAACTGATAGCAGTATTGTTGACACTATTCTTTCTCTAGACCCAAATAAAAAACAGTCCATTTCATTCATTTACAGTAAACTATTGGATTTGAAGCGTGCTTCCTCAGATAAAATCAAAGCTGCTTGGGAAGAGGATCTCGGCTCCTCTATTTCAGAGGACTCTTGGACCTCCATACTCAAACTGGTGAGCTCCAGTTCTCTCTGTGCTAGACATTGTCTAATACAATTTAAAGTGGTGCACAGAGCTCACATCTCTAAACTGAAATTGTCCTCTATGTATCCTGATGTCAGCCCATACTGTGTGAGATGCAAACATGCTGAAGCCTCTCTCTCCCATATGTTTTGGTTTTGCCCATCTCTGAACAAATATTGGCGGGAAATCTTTCAGACTTTATCACATGTACTAGATACACGCCTGAACCCTGACCCACTGATTGCTCTGTTTGGTCTTGTAGAGGGCATGACAAACCTAAATAAAAACCAACAACATGTAATATCGTTCACCTCTCTCCTGGCCAGACGAGCTATTTTGCTTAGGTGGAAAGAACCGTTTCCACCCACTCACGCTCAGTGGTTGGCTGACATCATGTCCTGTTTAAAGCTGGAGAAAATCAGATTCACACTCCAACAGAAAGAGGGTAAATTTGAGAATGTCTGGGGACCTTTCCTGAATCTGTTCCAGTCTCTTTGACAACACAACTCATTCAGGTTAATGCAGTCTCTTGGCTATTTTACCTTTTATTTATTTTTTTCCTTTTCTTTTGGCAGTGATTGGGTAGGGATTATTTTCTACATGTTGTAACTTAGATTGATTGTTGTGTTTTTTTGTTGTTGTTGTTGTTGTTTTTGTTTGTTGTTGTTGTCTGAAGAAAAAAAAATGAAAAATTCAATAAAAAAGATCTTGAATTTGAAATTTAAATAAATAATTTAAATGGTTCAAACAACCAAACTAATAGAGGTCCAAACAACGTAAAGTAGCTAATGTTGGTTAAAAAACAGTTTTTAACTTGACTTAAAATTCTAAAGCAACCCTTTAATTTGTATTTTAAACAGAAACAGAGCATTAGCTTTTATGGTGCGAGAAAGAGAGTTTGAAAATCAATTTTAATTGTGTAATCCAGGACGTGGAAGAAAGAGGAGACGTATGCAAAGTTGCTTTGTTGTCATCTTTCTTTGTTTCTTAATCGCCAGGGGTGTGACTGTTTTCCACATTCACACCATAGCTGCTAACAGCTAACGAACAGCCGAAGACGTAACACAGCTGAACAAAAGATGAAACAAAAACCTAGCTCTGAGTAGTTTAGTAGTTTGAAATAGCTCCCAAAATTCTCATAATCTCTGCTTTTCCCACAGTAGTTAAACTTTACTCTGCCCTGAGGGAACCAAGATGAAAGCTAACAGTAATGTTCAGACTGAGTCCATGGATGCAGCCACACTGTCTGAAAAGTGAAGCCAATGTGAAAGTCCATTGAAGTCCATTAGCATTGTGGGTAGCAGGGCTTGGTTGTCATTCAAAATGTATCAAGTTCAAGTAGGTTTTATTGCCATTCACATCCCATGTGGTACATGAGGTGGAATAAAATTATGTACACAGGGTCCCAGTTACATCCAACAATAGCAAAAAATATAAAGTGTAAAAATAAACAGTAAATAAGGATCTAAAATATACACTAAATGCTAATAGTGTAAAAACAATACACCGAACAACAGCAGCACGAACATGAGTCGGTGAGCAGATGAGTATGAATGAATACGGCAACATGAAATAATCAGCATGAGATCAGCAGCATGGATAATCAGCAGCACTCAAGTCTCAACTTATTTTGAAATTATAAAGTGATTAAAGTTAAATTTCCTCTTAAATTTCAAAGTTCATGCTCAATATTCCAAGTAAAACATCCTGCGAAGTTAAGTCAGGTCATCTGGACGGTTTCTTTTTCACTCAGTCTTGTGGGACTGAGTTTGTTGTGGCTCCTCGGACTGAAGAAGTCCTTTGGATGAAGGACGAAACGTCTCAACAAAAACAAGAAACCGTCCAGATGACCTGACTTAACTTTGTTGGATTTTCTACCTGGATTATTGAGCATGGACTTTGATGTTTTGAACCACTTTGGTTATGGCTGTATCAGAGGAGTCGACCAAGGAGAGGGCAGGCCCCAGAAACAATCTTCTCACCAGCAAGCTGGTTGGTCCACTATGAGAGTGTGCTGCTTGTGGGACTGAGTTTGTTGTGACTCCTCGGACTGAAGAAGTACTTTGGATGAAGGATGAAACATCTCAACAAAAACAAGAAACCGTCCAGATGACCTGACTTAAGGCCTCGGCAGAGCTATTCGTAAGGCAGTATGCCGCTGTATGCCGTACGTACGCAGAGGCACAAGCGTAGCCCCGCAGGGCACGAACGCGCAAAGCTCAAATTTTACGACCGCGTACGCCAGGCGCGTTGTCTCACAATAAACTGCCCGGCACCGGACTGTTTTGTATGAGACACAAATGTATTAAATTCCCCTTCTTCATCCCTTATCTGGACTTTTCTTTTGTTTTTTGCCAAAAGTCAAGTGATCGCATCGCTTCCTCCTCCGACTCCATGACTGAAATGATGAGAAATTAACGAATTTGTCACGAGCTAATTAAACTCTGGTCCTACCTGGCTGCGCGAGGTTCTAAATATTTCCTGGTGGGCTGTGGGCTGCAGGACCAGCGCTCCCTGTTTTTATTTTTTAGAACTTTTTATTAACATATAAAGTTTAGAACACCGAAGTGGCTGCAGCCTAAGGCCCCGGCAGAGCTCTGCGTAAGGCAGTACGCCGCTGTACGCCGTACGTACGCAGAGGCACAAGCGTAGCCCCGCAGGGCACGAACGCGCAAAGCTCAAATTTTACGACCGCGTACGCGAGGCGCGTTGTCTCACAATAAACTGCCCGGCGCCGGACTGTTTTGTATGAGACACAAATGTATTAAATTCCCTTCTTCATCCCTGATCTGGACTTTTCTTTTGTTTTTTTGCCAAAAGTCAAGTTATCGCTTCCTCCTCCGTTGCTCCATGACTGAAATGATGAGAAATGAATGAATTTGTCACGAGCGAATAAACTCGGGTCCTACGTGGCTGCGCGAGGTTCTAAATATTTCCTGGTGGGCTGCAGGACCAGCGCTCCCTGTTTTTATTTTTATTTTTTAGAACTTTTTATTAACATATAAAGTTTTAGAACACCGCAGCGGCTGCAGCCTGACAGCTCGTGCCTTTTTCTTTTTTCCCACCCGACCTGTCAATCAATTCAGTAGGCGTGTCAGCAAATGTCCAATCAGCGACCTCAGTTTGTCCCGTAGGTAAACGCTCTGCGCGCAGCTGCTCAAATTACGACAAGAATTTGGAGCGAAAATGCGAGCATTCAACGTGAGAACGAACGCAGAGCTGTGCTGGTGAACGCGTGCGCACAGAACACGCGCGTAGAGCGGCGTACAGGCCGTACGCAGAGCTCTGCCTGGGCCTTTAACTTTGTTAGGTTCCTCTTAAATGCTTACTTTCTCATTAGCATAGCAAAACAATCAAAGTAAAGCCGTGGAAGAGACTCCCAAAAAGCAGGAGCATCATGTTGGACCAAACGACTGGCTGCGAGCCACAGGCTGTCCATCATCATGTGGTTTCCAGCCTCCGCACAGAGTTGTTATTTTCCTGCTTCCTAACCACATCCAGCAGCAGCGCCGTGTTCCTGGATCTCACCACGTCGGTGCGTCTCTGTGAATTCAGCGAGTCATTCAAGCACCAGAGTTCCCCACAGACCTGCTGATCATGAAGTCATAACTTTGTGGTTACAGTACATTACGCAGACGCGCCGCTTGACATCTTTCCAACACACTCTTGTTTAATGGATGTGAAGCCACGATGCTTTACTTGTAAAGCTGCAGCCGTCTGTGTGCTTTAAGAAAATGAAAGTGCACTTTAATGCCTTGGCGCGGGCTTATTATCGTCCATTTCCTGCACTTTTATATGCATTGAGACACGGAACATAATGTGCTGCAGATTTTGATCTGAGCTGCCATCATCACGTCCTGGTTTACAGGCAGCAGATGGATAAAGTGGTTCGTGTCTCCCCCTCATGGGCTTCAGCACGATGTTGACAACAGTCCTCTATGCGCAATATGAAAGCTCGACATAATACAGTAAATAAATGAATAAATAAAAATGCAGCAGCCTAACCTTCTGAGAACGATTAATTTTGAACCCTCAGGTGTGAAATCAGTTTTAAAACTCGCCTCCCGTTTGAAGCGCAGAGCGCACGCAGTCCTCATTTTCTCCCTGCACTCTAATCTGGGTCACGTACTTTGTGGGGAGATTGGGCCGTACCATTTCTCTTGGGTTTGTGGGGATTGGATGAACATCTGGCCCGCGCCTTAATCTGAATATTTGAACGACGGGGAAGACGTGTAAACATGTGGCGGTGTTTACCATTTCCAAATGTTTCCTCCCCAAAGCTTAACTGTTGAGCTGTAAAAGTCTGCTTATTTATTTTTATTTTATTTCCTCCCGTCGTCTGTTTATTCCTTTCCGTCCAGTCGTGGTAGCGCACGCATCACATCCTCGCCGGCTTCATCTCCTCGCATCACGTTCATTTAAAATGTATACACACTCTGAATTAAGCATCACTTTTACGCCTCTGTCTTTCCTTCCAGCCTGCACACCCTCCCACAGTGTTCTCATGCTCTTCTCTCTCTCCTCTTTGCAGCGTTGCCATAGGCATCGGTTTCTATGGCAACAGCGAGGCTAACGATGGGATGTATCAGTTGACCTCGTCTCTCCTCACAGCCAATTACACGCTAGCTTCCATCGATCTGCTGGTGAGTGCCGATTCCCTGCAGGTGAAAATGTCACGCGGCGTGCTCGGTGCCGTTTGGCGCTGCGTGGCGGTGGGTGGGGACGGACGGCGTGCATGCGGTCAGGCAGGAGAGGAAGAAAAATGTGATCCAAACCTCAGACTAATTGATTAGTTCGTGGTCAGGAGCAGCGGTTTGTGTGTCATTCTGCCGCTGATGGCGCCGGTCGGGCAAATAAACAACGTGAAACTTGAGCAGGGCGAGCATGTAAATCACAAATCATGTTTTGAATGAGGGGACGGTCCAAGGTGTCCTACAGGTGAACCATGTCAAGTCCAAGTGCAGTTGTTTTATCACTCAAATACAAGACGGGCTTTTTAATCTGAATTTGATGAGATGAATCAGGAAGCTTGTCAGAAGCTGGATCATATTTATTAAATGTAGTTTTACACAGAAGGTGAATTTTATTTGGATAAAAGAGGAGTTTCTTGTTTAATTCCACTCACTCTCACAGTCAATAATCTTTATTTCCTGCTCACCAAGTGATTAATTATTAAAACACATGATCACTGCAGTAAATTATTTTGCCATTAGAGGTTTGTGTTCCTGCAATTAGTGCACGCTAAAGACAGAGTCATTTACTGAAAATTATCATAAACAAATGTATCGGACAGTTTTTAATCAATATCAATATTACTGAGTGAAAAAGAACCTTATCACTCAGTGTTATTTACCTTCATGAAGTATGTAAATGTTTTTTAATTTCACTGGTGAATTTATGTTCTTTTATGCATGTCGGCAAATTTAATTTGAGCATTTCACTTTCTGCTTTATTTCGGTGTTTTATTCTAAATTTAAAAGGCTAAAAGAGCAACACCACAATTTCTGGACTCTACTGTCAAAAGAAATTGTGAATAAGAATTAAATAATGAGTAGTTTGGTGTGGGGGGGGGGGTGGAAAATGAAGAAATGAAAGAAGATGGATGAAGGATGAATAGCTGACATTTACCAAAACAGGAAAATAAAAAGCACATAAAGCTGAAATTAACTGTAAAGTAGCCCCCAAAAAAGGCGGATATCAGGAGAAAAGTACATGAAAGGAGCATAAAACTTAAAATTATTATTAAAAAAATTTATAAAGGTGGAAATGAGCAAAAAATAAATAAGTAAAATGGCTAAATTAACTGAAAAATACTTCAAAAGTAGCTGAAACTAGCAGAGAAAATAGTCAAATTAGCAGAAAGAATCAAGAACAAAAATGTTGAAATTTGCAGAAAAACAAATTAAAAAGAAGCTGAAGAAAGTTGAACCAGAACAAAAGCTGTTGTCGATTAGTTATTGTCGATTTTCTAGTTACAGTATTTATTTTTGCCAAGCTTGACCAGCTGCAGCAGCCATCTTGAACTACTGTACACACATAAAACATCTCGTTGCTGTATAACAAGTTTTTATTTGTGTATAAGTATACCAGAAACAGATTTATATAACATTTGCTTCATGTAAATAAAATGGATTTGTAAAAGGCAAAAATTAGACCAAAATGTGCAGTGTTTAATATTTTAACACGCTGTACTAGGAGCAGCTGATTTGTAAGAAATTACAGGTAGTCCCCGACTTACGAGCGAGTTCCGTTACTACGACTATCTCGTAAGACGAAAATTCGTACGTCGGAACCCGAAACACGTGTCGCTCGTAAGTCCGGATTTTCGGTCGTAAGTTGGAAAATTTATGCTAGCGCTACTACGAACACTCGTTTTTCAACACAAACATACATACTAGTTCATAAACATGCTCAGAAACTTGTTTACAAATGGTTAGCTAACACACTTTCATCTAAAAACACATACCAGTGCTGTATTTTCTGTATGTTCTGTACAACTTTACTGTTTGTTAGTCAGCTTGTAAGTCCGGAACCTCGTAAGTCGATGTGCTCGTAAGTCGGGGACCACCTGTAGATGGCTCTAATTGGCCAAAACTCCTGAAGGAATCGAGTTACCGACTGGGACAAATGATGAGACGGATGAGATTTAAAGATAAAACTCAGCAGTGGGTGGCTCCAGTGACTGTTAGGAGTTGGTTCAGACTTCCACTTCTAGAAGTTTGCTCCACCCAGGAAGCGGTCTCTGACCTCTCGGTTGAGTTAAAGACCGGGAGTGCCATGCATTAGCGTGTGAGACACCATCCACCACCACATTAGCAGCTACGAGAGTTAAAGGCTGCATCACGTCTGTTTTTGTGGTTTTTCTTCTTTGCTCCCCTCACGTTCCTCTTCCCCTCCCCTGCAGATTTCAGACACCATCACCGGGCTACAGCTCGCCGTCTCCGGCCCTCTCGCCTCCATGGAGGAGCTGTTTTCCGGCAGTAAGCCCTTCTTGGTGTCGACGCGGAACTGCCGGAGGTTGTCGGAGAACGTGATCAACCTCCTGTCCTCCATCTCCCTGACTCGGCCCAGCGTCGAGGCGGGGCCGCTGGGGAACGACAGCGGCACCCGCGGGGCGTCCATCACGCCGCTGACGCCTGTCCCGCCCTCGGTGGCTCCCACACGGGTGCCTACCAGCAACTTACTGCCCAACCCCTTCTCTCCGGGCTGGGCGGCCAACACACTCATGGTCAACGAGGACTACAGGTGAGAGTTCAGCCCCCCCCCCCAAAAAGAAACATTTTTATTTCTTTATATTAAAGACACGTTAGACATGTAATTATGCTTTGGAAAAGTTAGGAAGTGATGCTCAGATCAGTTCCTATCACCTCTAAACGCTCATGAAACTGACTGTGTGTGTTAGCAAAATAACTCGTGACCCACTGGATGGATTTGAATGAAACTCTTGCAATGACTGGACTCACATCTAAACTCAGATTCAAGCTGGCCCCGACAGGAAATCGACCTTAACGAACAAAAAGATTGTAAAAATTAAATGTTTGTTTGTATTTACACTAAACTTTTCCATCTCTGGTGCCTGCACTCTTCTGTACCCCCCCCCACACACACACACACACACACACACACACACACACACCACCACCACCAACACCACACTGATATGTGTGAGCAACAACATAAACAACACGTAGTGTGTAAAAGGTTAAAAAGATTACTAAAGCTATTCTGTTTAAATGTCTTCTATATAAAATCTAATTATTAAAATATATTTAGCAGACAACATGTTAGATTAGGTAATATCAAGAAGTTATTCAGTTATAGATGTACATCCAATTATTGATATTTTGCTAACAGAGCAACATTGTTGTCTCCAGCAATTATTGCCCGTGTTTGGGCTCTGATCTTGTTGCATTTAAAGATGAGCTGCGAGTGACTTCCAGCTCCGAACACGACAGTTTTTTACCACAATATCAATTAAATTGAATGAATTATAACCTTTTTTGTGTTTTCTAAGCTCAGTTGGCTGTGGCAGCCATCTTGAATCAGGTTGGCTACAAAAAGTCGATCAAGTCTTGAGGAACATCCGTTGATTATTTCCTGAAAGTTTTATAAAAATCAGCTCAGTGGTTCATGAGATATTTTGCTAACAGACAGGTGAGAGCTGACTCCGATCTATTAGCGCTCAGAATATTTGTTGTGGATCACTCTCAGCTACTACCTTTCAGGCCGTAGCCCCCCGGCTGTGGAATGCCCTGCCCCTGTCTCTTCGTGTGACCGCCTCTATTGATTCCTTTAAAACGCAGCTCAAGACACTTTTATTCAGACAAGCTTTTAGATAACTGTTTTTATTTAGTGTTTTCATCAATTGTTCTTGTTTTTATCAGCTGTTCTTATTGTTTTGATTAATCAGCTGTTACTACAGTAATTCTTTTGTCTATTTTAATATTTTATTTATATGTTGTACAGCACTTTGTGATTTTATCTATGAAAAGTGCTATATAAATAAACTTTACTTACTTACTTACATGTAATTTCAGGTCAACATGTGTAAAATACAACTCACTTTTAGCCATTTTTGTGTTTTTTTATGTCGGTGGATGTGGCCACCATCTTGAATCAGAACGACTCCAAACGTTAATCAGGCGTAGATGTACATAGAATATTTACTTTTTGAGAGTTTAATTAAAATCAGTCAAGTGATTCATGAGACGTTTTGCTGACGGACAGGACACACACTCATAAGACACGGGCACAAACATTGTTCAAAACAATAACGATAAAAAAAATTTGTTGAAGTTCAGGTTTGTTTATTCGTTGAATCAGCCGTCAATCATAATTTATTAGAATTAAAAATCTTTGCTAATTATTTGAAAATATAATGTTGATCTTCCCCAGGTCATCCTTGTAAAAGAGATTAATAATCTCAATAGATTTATTCCTGGTAATGGTAAAATAAAGGTTTAATAATGATAAACATTTGGTTAAATTGCGATTAATGGAGATGAATTAATTACAATTAACTCGACTAATTATTTAAATTCCACCCAGCTCTAAGTTTTTTATATTGTGTACCGGTAGATAAAATATATTCTTACAATCCACAGTTAAATGAAGGATAAGTGTATTTAATGAAATAAAAACAACTGTGGCTTTGTGTTTTGCAGGTGGCTGTCGTACGTCTTCCTGCTGCTGCTCGACCTCATCGTGTGTCTGTTCATCCTGCTGGGCCTGGCCAAACAGGCCCGCTGGCTGCTCATCCTGTGAGTAGAACCAGTACAGAACCAGTACAACACTGGTTTGATGGTCGGAGCGTCCTCCGGTCACATTTGTCTCTTCTCCCTCACTCGCAGGATGACCGTGCTGGCATGGCTGTCCCTCTTCCTGAGCTGGGGCTCCCTGGGTTTGGAGACGGCCACCGTGGTGGTGAGTAGACCCCAGAACCCCCCCAGGGAGAAGACCGGGGACCGTCAGAGGGTAGTTGAGCGAGGACCGCTTTAGACTAGGGGTTGAACGAGTACTTAATTTTTAAACTCGACATTAACATAAATAAAACTCGAGTAGTCGATGATGTCATAGGATCTAAAGATTTTTTTTTTAAAAAGGCATAAAAACGTCATTATTTACAACAACAACAAAAAAGACCAACAAAACATTGGGAGCATATATTATGCTCCTATCATTTATCATACTGCAGATAAGTCACAGGAAAAACATAACTATTAGTTATTATTGTTAAGCTGCAAAAGTTAGTGAAACGTTCGGCACGTCAAAAACGAAACTTAAAAGCAGTGGGGCGGTTGGACCCGGTGTTACACCATATGTGACCTGCAATGCAACACACACACAGAGCTCCAAACAGGAAGTTGGGGAGTGGATGTGTTATGTCTTTCCCATAATGCTTAGCGGTATGTTAGTGTTCTGGCCACACCATGAGTGAGATGGACGTCTGTGATATAGACCTGCCTCTTGTGTGCTATTAAAGTTTGACTGTTTCCAGTTACTCAGCTCAAAGTGGCTTGGTTGGGTTTAACCCACAACAGGGTTCTCAACGTGCAACAAACAGGGAGTTGATTTAGTGGTGTAACTGCGTTGTGATGATGTCACTACGAGTACTCGACGTGAAATTAAAAACCTCGATAGATGTCCTAGGAATCGATAACTCTGGTACTCTGTTAAAGCCCTACTTTAGAAGCCCTACTTTAGACCCTCGATGGGAGGCCGGGGTGTGCACCCATTGTGCTGCACTGTGACAAGAGCTGCCTTGTAGGGGACCGCCACAGTCATGGCAGAGCACCAAGAAGGCAGGAAAATAGGTCACAGATTAAAGATTCACGCGTGTGCACGCCGAAGTGCGTGTTTTACAGCGGAGCGTGCTCGCAAGTTTGTCGGCGTTTGGCTCGGAGGAGTGAAGTTAAAAGAAAAGGGGGTGCTTTCAGAAACGAGTGAGGAGGGGAGAGCGAGAACAAAACAATGGGCCTTCTTGAGCTCGCGTCTTTGTAGATTCCTCCACATTAGAACATGACGAGTCTGTTCCTGTGAAGGGCTGGGGGGGACGTCTCTCTGATGACTGGGAAGAGGGTTAAAAATGGCTGCTTTTTCATTTCTGTGTCATGTGGGGCTGGTGGGAGATGTCCCACAGCCTGGGCGTCCACACAGAGCCGCTCTGTCCTCAGCTGTTGACAGAGGAACAATGGGCAGGCTGTGAGCTGGTCGCTCTGTCCTGTCCGGGTCGTTGCTCTTGCACTCGGATGCCAGGACTCCATTTTTGTGTGTGCGTGCGCGTGTGTGTGGCTCTTGCTCCCCCTTCTGGTGGAAATTTCTCAAACTGGGTGGAGCATCTCTTCAACAGTGGACCTAGAGCTGATTTAAAGTATTTTTTTATTTTTCATTTTTCACAAATCTTTATTTTCAACATCACAAAATAAGAACAATATAATTGAACATAACTATGAAAAAAGACAAGACTAGCCAGGGGGAACATAAATCGAACAAAATAAACAGAAAGTTACAGTCATATTATTTTTGCAAACAGAAAACAATTGTATAATATATGTGCCAAGTTTTATGTATAAAATAAAATAAAATGTATATAAAATAAAAAGATTTTAATATAAAAGTTTGTCCACAATCCCAAGTTGAGAGCAAGCCCATATTGTTGTTTTTGCCTTTTGATTAGTTGAGGGTCTTATTGTAAGTAAATATTGTTTAAATTCAATAAAAAAACATAGAAATCAGTTTTTTTTCTTCAAGAATTTACATTTGTGTATGTGAAATTTAGCCTTAATGATTAACAGATTAATTAAAAAGATCTTCGGATTCATTTTGCCACTATGTTTAAACTCAAACAGGATATGTTCCCAACAGCTGATTTAAAGATGAGAACAAAGGAATGACGTCATGGAAAACAAATATGCAACCATTTGATTTTAGACACCTACAGTGAAAACGTGTCAACGTGTTGCTAATAGTGTGACTGTTTATGAAGCATTCACACTGTTGTGATCCATTTATCTTTCGTACGTTTTTGGCACAGTTCTCGTCCTGCAGTTTTCAATCTATTTCAACAAATCATGAATCAAAACTGTTCAGCTCTTTCAGGACAATCCTGCTATGACTTTTGGTGCAGCTTTTAGCTTTTTGAAATATTTAGCCTTTTCTGCCACTTTTTCTTCTCATAGAAAATGAGCTCATTTTACATCCTTCAAATATTTTGATCTGTTTACAACCTTTTACTGTTCCTTTCACATTTTGTTCTGCTTCGGCGACTTTCAGCTTCCATAAGCAAATTTAAACTTTTTTAGTTAATTTAAGTGTTTTTTTTTCAGCTGTTTTGTGCTCCTTTCTGCTAACTACAACATTTTTGTGTTTCTTCTAACGTCTTTCTGCCACTCTCAGCTTGTTATGCTCCTTTCAGTCTATTTCTGCAAGTTTCTGCTATTTCAGATTCCACATTTTTTGCACTCATTTCAACTTTTTTCAGCCTAATTCAGCAAAAGTGTGCTCTCTCCACTTCCTTTGTGTAATTGTAGCTTCTTTCTGCCTTTTATATATACAGTACAGTACTGTATATATATTTCAGCTGTTTTTGCTAATTTCAACTTTTTTCAGATTATTTCCACTTTTTTTGCTCATTTCTGCTTCTTTTAGCCTAATTGGGTAAACATGTTCTTTCTGTTTTCTTCTCACAATTTAAGCTTGTTCTACATTTTCAGCTACCTTTTTAGCTAATTTCAGCTGTTTTCTGAAAAATTCAAGTTTTTCATGGTAATTTCTGCTACTTTCAGCCTGATTGACTTATTTCTGCTAATTTCCGCTTGTTCTGCTCCTTTAAAGTGCGTCTTTCACGTTAAACACATGTTGTTGCCTTTTCAACCTAACATGTCTAAAACTCCAATTTTCATCAAAAATACAGATCATATCTCAAAATAAAATGTGCTACTACTACCTTTTTTGTCTTCCCTCGCTACTCTGTCTAAAAATAGTGCTCTCAGCGGTAAACCGGAAGTGACATCACAGGAGGGGAACGTTTGTGCTTTAGCTAAGAAAGATATGGGATCGCACCAGGAGGAGGCGACAGATTACAAAGTTGTTTTGACATAAGTATGTCATCTCTGACTATTACATCAAATATCTAGCCAAATAACTTCTAGATATATACTACCTAAAGCTAAAAATGGTTTATATTACATATAGCCTAAATATAGAGATACAGCATTAATTACACCACTGATGGATTTAACTACTTTAGCCTTAGCTCCCTAAACAATTACTTTTTCCATCCTAAACCACTCAGTGGATATTTTTTCTGCTTTCAGAGTTAATTATACAGGGCTTTTTTACTAAACGATTGCCTGTACAACACATTTGAGATGAAATTCGATTTTTTATTAATTTTTTAAGACATGCAACACGGTCGCGCTAGCATAAAATTAGCATCGTTTTTTGTTCCATCTAAAGTCATTTATATCTCCTAAACCACTCAGTGGTTATTTTTTCTGCTTTCAGAGTGTAATTATACAGGGCTTGTTTACTAAACAATTGCCTGTACAACACATTTGAGATGAAATTCGATTTTTTATTAATTTTTTAAGACATGCAACACGGTTGCGCTAGCATAAAATTAGCATCGTTTTTTGGTCCATCTAAAGTCATTTATATCTCCTAAACCACTCAGTGGTTATTTTTTCTGCTTTCAGAGTGTAATTATACAGGGCTTATTTACTAAACGATTGCTTGTACAACACATTTGAGATGAAATTAGATTTTTTATTAAATTTTTAATACATGCAACACGGTCGCGCTAGCATAAAATTAGCATAGTTTTTTGTTCCATCTAAAGTCATTTATATCTCCTAAACCACTCAGTGGTTATTTTTTCTGCTTTCAGAGTGTAATTATACAGGGCTTATTTACTAAACGATCGCCTGTACAACACATTTGAAATGAAATTCGATTTTTTATTAATTTTTTAAGACATGCAACACGGTCGCGCTATCGTAAAATTAGCATCGTTTTTTGTTCCATCTAAAGTCATTTATATCTCCTAAACCACTCAGTGGATATTTTTTCTGCTTTCAGAGTGTAATTATACAGGGCTTATTTACTAAACGATTGCCTGTATAACACATTTGATATGAAATTCGATTTTTTTATTATTTTTTTAAGACGCAACCGGGTGGACCTAGCTGCGGTTTAGCTCTGTATATTTTGTAATTTATAGCTCCTAACCTAAACCACTTTCAACCAAAAGATTAATAAATTATATTCATGTCCTTACTTCTGAAGTCAATCCTGTGTTCGTTCAGGTCGCTGTCGTTGTAATCCTCCTGATAAATGCGGTCAAATCACAGAGTTGGTCGTGACGCTTCTGTTGGTGAAATCCGGACTTTTCATCCGGACAAACCTCACCCAAGCTCTGAAAGCTGGGTTTTTTTGGTGCAGGAAATCGATGTCCAGACAAACTGGAGTTCGAACAACCCCCGCATACACAAATATTAACCATTGTTGGACCTTTTTCACTTCAATACAACTCAATACAAAACAACAACTTCCGACTATGACGCCCCCTCCACTTTCGTCACGTGTCACGTGACTCCAAAACCGCGCGTTTTTTTAGGCTCAGTTTTTTCCCCTGATTTGTGTCTGTAAGGCTATTGGTATTAATTTGGAAAGCAGGGAGGATTATCAAAATTACTTTATTACCTCTAAATATTATGTTTCTGCCCAAAAAACTAACATGAAAGACGCACTTTAAGCTTATTCAGCTAGTTTGTTATTTCAGCTACTGTACTATTTAGCTGTTTTATGCTAATTTAAGCCTTTTCATCTCATTCCACATTTTTTAGCTCATTTTAGCTCCTGCTATTTTCTGGTAGTTTAAGCTGCCTTTTCCGCTACTTTTTAGATGTTTTTGCTCATTTCTGCTTATTTAAACCTAAATCAACAAACAGTTTTCTTTCTGCTTTCTTCTGGTAATTTAGGATCATTCTTCCATTGCAGCTACATTTCAGCTGTTTTTCATCTTCTGCAATAAGCATTCACACTGCATTTTCGCAGGAAATGCAATAGTTTTTTTATTTTTATTGTTTATCTCACGTCATCCTCTCTTTATTTAT
>JBBPBX010000163.1:113339-142518 GCA_038048925.1 Garcialebias charrua | reverse complement strand
CCCAAGATTGTCATTCAAGGATTCAATGATTCAGTGTTCTTTATTGTCATTCACATCACATGTGATACATGAGGTGGAACAAAACAATGTACACAGGGTTCTATTTACATCCAACAAAAATACAAATTGTAAAGAAAAACAGTAGTAAGATCCAAGACATGAACTAAGAAATATGCTTATCTAAGAATGCACTAAGCACTGATAGTGCAAAAACAATACACTGAATAACAGCAACACGAACATGAGTCTGTGTGAGCAGATGAGGACGAATGAACACAGCAACATGAAATAAATCAGCAGCATGAGATCAGCATCATGGATAGTCAGCAGCACTTATCAACAATCAAGTTGCATTACAGTGATTTTTTCACAGTACCGTATTTTCCGCTCTATAAGTCGCATCTTTTTGCCTAATTTGCATGCCCTGCGACTTATTGAGCAGTGCGACATGTTTATGGATTTTTCCCCATATTTTTTAGACCAATTTTTGGCTCAGATATGACCGTTTTTCATTTTTGGCAAAAATGGTGCGGTACCACTTTCTGCCGCTAGGGGTGCAGTACCACTTTTGTCCGCTAGGGTACACGACCATTCCCACCTCATGTGTCCGACGGCAGCCTCCTCTGGTTGGACTGACTCTGTCGCAGCCCGGCCTCCTGCTCTGGAGCTCTGACACTTCCAGAGAGTCCACCGACCGTTTCCAGCTCATGTGTCCGAAGGCAGCCTCCTCTGGTCGGACTGACTCTGTCGCAGCCCGGCCTCCTGCTCTGGAGCTCTGACACTTCCAGAGAGTCCACCGACCGTTTCCAGCTCATGTGTCCGACGGCAGCCTCCTCTGGTCGGACACACTCTGTCGCAGCCCGGCCTCCTGCTCTGGAGGTATGAACTACTGTTAGCTCAGATGTGTTAGCTTATAGCTCCGTATTTACCGTAAACGGGTACCATTTATCTAAATAACTCATGAACTACAGGACAGATTTTGATCAAACTTACAGGAAGTAATCACTAGATGGACATTTACAAACTGTTACCTGTATGAGACATTTGAGCTAAAATTCAATGTTTTAGCTTCGTAAAGGTGTTAGCTTATAGCTCCGTATTTACCGTAAACGGGTACTATTTATCTAAATGAGTCATGAACTACAGGACAGATTTTTATAAAACTTACAGAAAGTAATTACTGGGTGGACATTTACAAACTGTTAGCTGTATGAGATGTTTGAGCTAAAATTCGATTTATTCACAATTTATTTTCGCAGCGCGCGCGACCGTTTGGAAGACGTCAAAGCGAAACAATTTAAATCCAACAGATTTGACCATTACGTGCATTTATTAAGGAAAAGTTCAGCTAAGACACATATTTGCTATAATTTTCAGCAAACAAATAATTGTTTTACCGTGTTAATCTTGTTAAAGTCCTTCCGTGTGGCAGCCATTTGCATCAGAGCTAACCGCGGTCCACATTTCGGGTTGTCAGCGGTGACGCGTAACATATGCGATGCGTCGGCGGTGACACATAATAGATGCGACTTAAACAGAGGTGCAACATGTTTATTGATTTTTCCAATTTATTGCCAATAATGGGACAATGCGACTTATAGAGGTGAGACTTATAGAGCGGAAAATACTGTAGTTTTCACAGTTAAATAAATAAATAAATAAATGTCACATTTTTGTCATCTGTGTATGTTTCCCATACAAGACGAAATTCGTCTCTGCATTTAACCCAACCACCACCAGGTGGTGCAGTGGGCAGCCATAGAAAGCGCCCGGGGAGCTGGGGAAATAGGTGTGCACTCATAGGTGTTATAATCCTGACTAGGGATTCATGAGTCTAACAGCTTCAGAGTAGGTTCCTCGGTCTAGTGGTTCTGCACTTAATGCTCCTCAACCTCCTGCCTGAGGGGAGCAAGGCAAAAAGTGTGTATGCTGGGTGAGTGGGGTCCTTCATGATGCAGGTTGCCCTCTTCCTGCATCTGGAGGTGTAGATGTCTGTGGTGGGTGGGGAAACTGACTCCAACATCTTCTGTGCAGCCTTCACCACTCTCTGCAAAACTTTTCTTTCTGCAGCTGTGCAGCTTCCATGCCACACGTTGATGCTGGAGCACAGAATGCTCTCCACTGCACACCTGTAGAAGGAGGTGAGGACTGAGCTTCCCAGTCCAGCTCACCTCAGCCGCCTGAGGAAGTAGAGTCTCTGATGAGATTTCGTGATTAGTCTGGTGGTTTCTATCTTTACAGGACTTTGCATTCTTTTTTTTTATTCATTTCTATAACCTAGCCTGAACCCATACCCTAAACCTAATCATTACCAGTACTGTACATTTTTCTTTGTCCTATTTTTAAATTATTTTAATTTATTTTATTTTTTTCGGCTGCTCCCTTCTTTAGGGTGACCACAGCTAACTAAGCCGCATGAAGAGTTGGCAATTATGTTTACACTGGATGCCCTTCCTGACACAACCTCAGACCACCAAGCTACCACAGCCCTCTGTGTGGAGCAGAAAGCTGCTATCTGGGGCATCCCTGGAGGAACACATGATGGGGGTTAAAGGCCTTGCTCAAAGGCCCAGAGTGGGGCAAATGGTTGAGGCAGGTGTAAGTGCTTCACCTATCCTACCCACATTTTGATGTTGTCGTACTGGGAGTTGAACTGACGATATTCCAATCACTGGCCCACCTTTAACCTCTGCGCCACTACTCCCCTTTAACCATTACCTAACCCTAAACCTAATCCATTCTCAATAGATATGCCACGGACTTCCGTTCCAGCACTTCCGCCGTCATTACACAGACGGCGCACTTCCGGTTAGCAGGAAAGACACGAACATAAATGACTAAATACAATTAATAAAACATCTGCATACACACCAATAATAACTCTATACACATATAAATCCATATAAAATTATGGCGACGTTCTCCCTACGGGATAGCCGCGATAAATATTTGCCCAAACCCCACCACGGAACAGCTGTTCCCACCGGTGGGCGGACACAACAGAACTCACGTGTGGTGCCAGTAGCTCGCAGCTGCTTCCCGTTTCGGGTCGCTGTCATGGTTTGCTACTAGGAGCTAACGCTAACAACAACGGCAGTGGATGGGAACTGGAAGTGGCGGATGTGGATTGCATTTTACCGGAAGTACGTCACGACCCCCCGTGGCATAGTCTATTTACACCTTAGTCCTAAACTTAACCCCTAACCCACCAATGGCACTTGTGCTTATGGGGACTGAGCTTTGGACCCCAAAGAGCAGTTGGTCCTCACAGTGGTGTGTGTTGAAAAATGGGCCTCACAAAGTAACACACACACAAACACACACATTCTTCTGAACAAAATAAAATAACACATTTTCTGTTTCTGTTGGCAGACTTTACATTTTCTCAAACCAGCAGATCCTCTGTGTGATTTGATGGTGTGTTTAAAACATCCAAACATCACAACTGTAACAGTAAGTCTTTGTTTTTTTCACAATATTCATCATCTTTTGGAGAAACAAAAGACATTAAACTGTTGTCCAGTGCTTGTCTAAAAAAATGCAATACACATTTGAGTTAGTGATAGAATGATGTAGTGTGCTCTGAAGACATTATTACATGTGAAGAACTTTTGTTATGAAGTGTCTGGCAACATCAAACCCATAACTCATTTAACCTGTCAAACTGCAAACATCAGTTCTTCCTCCTCCTCCTTTTAATTTGTTCTTTTTCTTATTGTGACTGAGAACCTTTCATCAAACCGCACAACAGCTGAGCAAAATTAGTTCCACCACACCATCCCTACATGTATTTTATGTCGGTCTCATGTAGTTAAATTTGACACAGCTTTGTTCTTCAGTGCCTCAACAACAAATGCAAATGTCTCGGTTAGATGTCAGCCCTTTGAATAACGTGAAACCACTGACAACCTACATTTATTTTAGCATCAAGAAGAGAAAAGCTATGCTCACTGTCAATAAAATCTCCGCGTTAGACGGACAACATATGGATTTCATGAAGTATTTAAAAGAACAGCACATTTTTAGACATTTTTATTATATTTCATTCATCCCATTAATTTGTCTCAGAACGAGTAACATGATATTGTTCTGACAAACATGTTGGTTTCCTCTGAGACAAATAACTCATAATTACAGGACAAGTTCAGCTCTTTTAGCTCCACAAAAAAGACAAATCAGAAAGCTTGTGGTGTGTCCCCTTCCCATCCATCCATTGTAATAGCCTGGTATGTGGCTCCATTTCAGCACTGAAGCACTGTGTGAATTTCTGGCTGTGAAAGCTGTTGCGGCAGAGTGAAAGATAAAACATGTGGAAGAATCAAAACTTCTATTTTTTCTTTGAGTATTGCCTTCCGAACCGAAACCATTCCACTTTAGAGAAAGCATATGTGCATTTGGACGGTTTGTCAGCTCCATGCTGTCTTCTGAGAAAGTCTGAGTGACGTGAAGCGCAGGAGAGTGAGCAGCAACGCACTGAAGGCAGAAAAGAACAAAAAAGACAAATGGGAGCATTGTGCTGGCAAATGCAATAGAGGGAAGACATTTGTATGCAGCGCTCAACTTTGGCACTCGAGAATTCTGTGCCTAGTGTTTCGACTATGTGCTCACTCCACTATAAATCAAACAGCATGTTTACAGCGCAGCAGTCCACCAGTGGAGAGGCATGAGACCACTCTGTGCTTCACTTTACGTTTTCACTTTATGTGAAAATCCTACTTCTTAACCCTTGTGTTGTCCTGCGGGTCAAAAGTGACCCGCTACCATGTTTAGCTATAGAAAAAATACCTTAAACTATATTTTTCCAACTTGAAATTTTATGACTTTTCCTAAAGTGACCCCATCATTACAAAAAGTGATACTTTGTTTTTGTCTAGGTTTACATGTGGGCTGTACACCACTAGGGTCCAAAGATCGTCCTATGGGTCATTTTTGACCCGTGAATTATAAAGGCATTTAAACACCAGAAAAAAGTTCAAAGGCCACACACAAACTCTCTCTAACACACACACACACACACACACACACACACACACACACACACACACACACACACACACATACACACATCAAAGACACTAGAACTTGCATTTGACCTGCACCTGCACTCTTGATCTGCAGCTAACCCCTCACATCACACAAGCTGCCAAGCAAAACAAAAAAACAAACTAAGAAATAATAAAGGCTGCAGCTGGGTCAGTCAAAAGAAAAAGGTGCCAGTTCTGCCCCTGGAAGAAGGACTGCAAGACAAAAGCTGTGTGCTGCACATGTGAGAAACACATCTGCAAAGCCCATTCTCACGTTCACACATACTGCCCTTCTTCTTCTTCTTCTTTCGGCTTTTCCCTTTTCAGGGGTCGCCACAGTGAGTCATCCTCCTCCACCTCACTCTGTCCTCACTCCAACTACCTCCATGTCCTCTCTAACTGCATCCATATATCTCCTCTTTGTCTTTTTCCTGGCAGCTGCATTTCTAACATCCTTCTACCAATATACCCACTGTCCCTCCTCTGGACATGTCCAAACCATCTCAGTCTGGCCTCCCTAACTTTATCTCCCAGTTGTTCAACATGTGCTGTACCTCTGATGATCTCATTCCTGATCTTATCCATACTTGTCACTCCTAATGCTACTTCCCCACCGCACGCATCTCGCGCAGCCGAAACAGCCATTTTACATTGAAGTCTATGGGGACGCGAATCTTGGAGCAGCGGGTCGTGTCGCGGCGCATCCACAGCATGCAAGCAGCGCGAAAGTGAGCAGCAGCTGTTTTCTACTCCAGCATCGCATCCGAGCAGCGACTGTGCTGCTCGGATGCCTTGCTGTGGAAGCACGCCATTCCGTGCTTCCACAGCTAGATTCAGCTCGCTGCTCAGCAGCAAACAATCAGGACCAATCAGGAGAGACTCTGCCATGTGATCACGCCACGACGACGGGACGGAATTAGGTGGGCACCGTGCGAAACGTTTAACAGATGAAAAAAATCCCGCGGTAAACATGAAGGAGAAACTTACAGCAGGTCGTCAAACTGGGCGCGGGTGACACGGAAGTACAGCTGAAAGCGCTCCTCGTCTGCGCGCAGCTCTTGGATCATCAGATGGTGAAATTCACTGAATTCATGACGCCTCTCATGTGGGGTGAATCCAGAATCGTCGTTGTGCACGGCGTCTGCGTGTTGCTGCTTTGTAGATTAAGTACAACAAGGCAATTCTTCGTATTGCGTCTGCCATTTTTCTGAGACCGGAAATAAACAAACACCGGAGCGGAAGAGGACCAACACGCTCCTCCTCCCACTGCAGACGCGTTAGATGAGGACAGTCATCTGTTGACAAGCAGCCAGTACAGTGCATTTGGAGATTTTTGGAAGCGCAATATGCTTTAGGTGAGGATGAGGCATTAGGAGAACCTCAGCATCTTCATTTCTGCTACTTCCAGTTCTTTCTCCTGTCTTTTTGTCAATGACACTGTCTCCAGACCATACAACATAGCTGGTCTCACCACTGTCTTGTAAACTTTTCCTTTGACCTTTGCTGACACCTTTTTGTCACAAATCACTCCTGAAACTTTTCTCCATCCACTCCATCCTGCCTGGACTCTCTTCTTCACCTCTTTACCACATTCCCCATTTTCCTGGACAGTGGACCCCAAGTACTTGAAGTCCTGCACCTTTGTGACCTCTGCTCCTTGTAGCCTCACTGTTCCACTGGCCTCCCTCTCATTCACACACATGTACTCTGTCTTACTACGGCTGACTTTCATTCCTCTTCTTTCAAGTGAATACCTCCACCTCTCCAAGTTCTCTTCCACCTGTTCCCTGTTCTCACCACATATCACAATGTCATCTGCAAACATCATAGACCATGGGGATTCCTGCCTGACCTCATCTGTTAGTCGGTCCATCACCAGAGCAAACAAGAAGGGGCTCACATACTGTCCTACATGTGATAAATATAGTAGAAGTTGAAAATTGTTCACAAAATCAAGCAACATTTTGTTTTTTTGTTGTGTTATGAGAGAAGTATTTTTATAATTCACTTCCTAAAAAATATTTAAAAAATAAACGTGACAAAAAAGTTCCAGATTGTTGACTGTTTTTTCCCTTTCAATATAAATAATTCAGAAATAATTACTTTACATTTATATAATAGCCATAATAAACCTTTACTGTGTAAAATAAAACTGTTTTGACAGTTGGTTTGTGGTAAAAAAAAAAAAGTGTAATACTGTTAACTGGTGATTGTCTTTTTGTATTGTGTAACAAAAATACATGATATTTTTTTAAAAAAATAATTGAGATGCATTGATAAATAGGTTGTTTCATCGTGGAAAATGGATTTTGGATTTAAAGTTCAATAAAGCTGCTTTATTTTGGGTCTTTGGTAGTGCGGGTCATTTTTGACCCGTAGGACAAGGGGAGTAAACAGAATGTTAAGATCGCACAAGGGTTAATGAATGTTTCAGTCAAAGACTTTTGGAGAGTTTTAATCAAATGATTTAACTAAGAACAAATGCATGCAAGACAATGAAGCTTATTTACTTCAGGCTGTGCTCTGGTATTCAACGGGCATGTGCTCTGAGAATTGGTAGCAAATGCTTTTGTAATGCAATCTCTCCAACTGTGTTTGTGGCCACTCAGTATCAGCTTCCCAGAAAAAGAGAAGAAAAACTTAAAGTGTTAAAATTCTGAACAGATACTATGGGCTAACAGAAATGTACTATGCTGCAACAGCAATGGAGGTGGGGGTGGAGGGGTGGGGGGTCTGGGAGTCCTCCCCCATAACATTTTGAATATCCGATTTCTTGAATTTTGGTGTATTTTAATGGGTTGTTAAACATCTACGTTTACCTACATTTGTAAACACGGTTTCTGTCAAGCATCCCCCCGCCCCTTCTTTCTTGCCAGTTCCAAGCCCGACAATGTCACTGCTCACTGTTGTCTGACTCCACATGTGAAACATCCAGGTACCTCTTCCGTCTGTTCATGGCGGCTGCCTGTGGGCTTCTGCCCGCGTATGACTATGTAAGTCACCATATACGACTGCCTGGTTAGAATTAGAATCCTGGTTAGGTTAGAATTGGAAATGCTACTTGAAGGGGCAGCTCGTATGATCCTAAGTGGCTGTTGTGTTTAAAATTAGTGTTTACATAATTATTTTCAGTTTACATTTCCAATATAAGTTTTATTCATCCGAGGCAGTCATATTTGTTCATAACTTTAATGCTGTATTAGTAAGTCTGAGAGTTACCAGATTCAAGATACTAGTTACTGGAACACATCCTGTCAAAATAAGAGAGTTCCCATATCCTGTTCCGGCAGGATCCAGCTCAAATTAAGCACTGGGTGACACTACATTGGAAATGGGTGGTTTAAGACACTTGTTTTTTAAGTTCACTCAAAAGTTCACGTCTGACTAGAACTACCTCAGTGAACAAACCCCACATGTTCACAGGAGTACTTGTAGTCTCCTCAAGTGTAACAGGAAGTGCTGACAACCAGTTTCTGAAGTAAACAGAACTAATTGTTGAACTTGCACTAATATTTGGGTGTGGCAACAAACCTACAAATTTCCTTGAGTTGCAGACAACCAGGGTGCAACTTAGATTACTGTGTATCATCACTGTTCTTACATTGGTGACAAGTACAGTATATACAATATAATATAAAACATCTGTTGTTTTATGGTCTTTTTTTATTAATTCAGGCTTGCTTTTTTTTTTGGTTTGTTCTCTGTGACTTACTAGTAATTAGTCAGAGGCAGAGTGGTATTCATGCAGGTTTTTCCTGTTTTTCTGTTTTGTCTGGTTTTTGGGTGGACTACAGATGAATTTGCTGATTCCAACACGTGTCTAACCACTGTAGAACCAGAAACTCATAACAGGCAGCTGTGTAATTCTATCCGAATGTAAAGTCATGACATAAAATAATACACCATCCGGTAACATCTTCAAAACTGTTGCGTGTAGTTAGCCCTCCTCTGACTTTTACAGACACAGAAAGCAGAGGGAGCCAGCAAAAAGGACCCGATGTGAGGCTGAGAGGATCCGTTGACTCCAGTCCTCTGCTGAACGCATCAACCCAGATCAGCTGTAGTTCTCATCACAGACTCTCAGGCAGAGATACAACCGTTACACTTGGACAACAACTGAGACTGCTGTAAAAACACACTCTCTTATAAACTGACATCAAATAATTTGGACACTAAAAACCGGTTGTACTGGTGAAACGATACCACCGAGGTTCACAGTGGCCAAATTCAGGAACTATATGGTGTGTGGTTATTTGAATTATCATGCCATCGTATAATTATTCTTTGATCCACAAGTATGCTGTACGTCTGTAGTAAATCAGTGTGCCTCACTGAAATTAGCATATGCATGAGACACGCTGTATAATTACAAGAGACTACACATAACCTCTTTATTTTCAAAGTCAAATATATTGTTTCAAATCTGCTTCCAAGGAAATTATGCCTGGCTTAATATCAGAGATAAATTAGTAGGCATGGAAGATAAAATCTACAACAGAGATTAAAATTTGGGCAGAACAGTTGACTATTTGTCTTTTATTTATGCAGGTTTTAAATGTTATAGAGGGATTCAGTATGAGTCCACTCAGTGGCGCAAATGGCCACTATGCCGTGGATGCACCGCATGGGAGCGCTGCACTTAAGGGGGCATCAAAACCTTCTCTAGAAAAAAATAAAATAAATTTCTAGCAGGCATTTTCTTTAACTGCATGAAATGACAATAACAGGGGAACAGCACTGATTAGGCGCCCCCCCGCTCCCTCACCTCCCTCCTCCTATCTCTCTGCTCTCCCTTCACACACAGGTGCTATGAACACGCGCCCCTAAAACGCCCCTAAGAGAACGCACTCAGGCGCGTTATTTTTTTGTTTTTGTTTTTTTCACTCATGCACTTGACTTTGGAGCGACAGAAGAAAAAAAACTATCCAGGGTGCAAAACAGAAAAAGGGAGAAGGAAGTTGTTGGCAGGATTAAAAAAAAGCCTTTCAATGTGGTTAAAAGATAGTAAATAAGTACAGTCAGTGTATTAGCAGGACAGGAGGCTTGTAAAATATTTAGGTTAGCTAAAGCTAGCCTAATAGGAATCGTCCCATATTTGGCTGTTAAATAAATGTTGCCTCCCCTATAGACGTGATTTGTTTAATATTTTTTATGAATATTTGATACATGCCACACACATCCACACACTAAGTGCAAGAATTGCCTAAATAAAACTCAGGAAATATTAACACAGGAAAGCTAAACTGTTGTGGCAGCAGTTCCCAGCTATGTTCCAATGCAGTGCTGCAATTTATTCACTCATATGTACATTTATTATTATTGATTCTTTAATTAAAGATGAGTTGTACAAGTTTATGTGTGTATCAGACAAATTAGTCCTCAGTGTCACTATAGCCCTTAGACTCAAAAAGGTTGGTGACCCATGTTACCAACCTTTTTGGCAGAGGGACACTTGAGTTTAAATGTCTTATTTAATATCACTACAGTGGTGTGTGTTGTGATGTATCTGGTAAGTCAGATCAGATGAAATGTCCAGTCAGTAACTGTTATCCAACAAGGAGATCATTTAAATTAAAGTTTCATTTCTATTGTGGTTTGACTGCTGTATTTTTAAACCCACTTAACACAAAATTAATGTCATTCAGCTGTGAGGATGGAGAGCAGGAAGAGAAGATGACAGAGGAAGAATCAGGACAGACTGGGGAAGGCAACAGGTTGGTCTAATGCAGGTGGAAGTGAGGGAACAGCTACTTAATCCCAAGCAATAACATGTAAACATTATTTTTAAAAACTGTATTAAGATCTGTAATTTTTACAACTAATATATAATGCTTTTTTGACCATATGACAGTGCAGAATGCCACAGACAAAGGGTGAAGGAGACAGACACGAGGTCAGTGATAGAGGAGACAAGTGATGACATCAGGTAGGAATAATTACATTAGGGAGGCAACAAAAACCTATACTGTATACCATGATGGTTTGAATTTCTGATGACCATCTTTCATTGTCTTCTTTCACGGAAAGTAACAGTTTAAATGTCATAAATGTTAAAACTCTGACATGGACTCCAGGCTGTTAAGATTTCATATTTTCGCTACATAAAATATTGAGCACTGATTACCACTATTGTTATATATTTTTACTTTATTAAACTTCTTATTTGTTTATGATTGGAATGATCACCTGATATAATATGTAACATTAAAAAAAATCTGTAATATTGCTACTGTATTTTCTAAGTGCATGACTAAGGGAGGAAAGCTGTATGAGGCGGCAGGTATGTTCACCGTTCATGTTTTCGCATCCACCTCAAAAATATGTAGTTGCGCCCCTGAGTCCACTCAACCATATTCTGCAACACATCTAGTTCATTTATGGAGGCAAAGGTTAGAAATAATAGCAGTGATTGCCTCAGAAGTGGAGAAGTTGATTCATCCGTGGAAAGACCTTGCTGTGGGTAATTTCATTATGCAGATAGTATGAGCGGCCCCTGTGGACACGCTGAAAAGGACACAGGCGGCATGCGGCTGGCAGGACACATATGGCACAGTCATCCAGACACCACAACAGTGATCTCTTGATCAGACACAGTTATCATCTTTCCTTGGGTTGAGTTAAGAGGAAAACATGGCACTCGGAAAAAAGCCGCAGCATTCTTTTGACAATGCATGTGTCTGTATAGCATAAACAGATGGCAGTTTCTGGCTTTGCAGCAGCTTAACAGTAGGTTAGGAGCTATTGTATTGTTTAAATTCCTTCATTTTTACTCAATACTTGCTGTTGTTGTTGTTTCTTTCAACCTGAAAGTTTCTGCCCCTGAAAACAATCAGAAGTCACTGAATGCTTCATTGTAATAGTTCAAAATAAACTGTAAAACAACAAAATTCATACAATTTTTTTTTTAAATACTGCAAACAAATCTTGACTTTGGTCATGTTTATCTGGATCTATTTATGTAGTAATTTCCATTAGTCTCCTTTTGTTTCTGTTATTCTGCCATGACCTACATTTTTGCTGCTAATTGTAGAAACTGACCCGGTGATGACGCATCAAGAAAATCCTTTATTATGACCTCTCCAGAATTTTGTTTCTATTTAACAGGGCTGGTAATGAAAGGTAAAAATCTAAGACATTTATGAGGCTTACGTATCCCGCTTGCTTTCTGTGTACCTGGCCAAAAACAAGAAACTGTACTTCAGAAATTATGACTGGATCTAAAAGATGGCTATGTTGCTCAGGTTTTAAAGGGAGATGAACAATAAGACTGCTCCTGCAATGCTGCCGAGTCAAAAGCAAGACAGAGGTAAACTAAAAATAAAGGAAGATCATTCTAAGCAAATAGAAATGTGCAGTTTTTGATTTGATAGCATGACGGATTCTCTGCTTTCTCCTCTGATCTAATTGCTTTTTAAATTGGAAGGGTTTTTTTGTACGCACCGTTGCACCCGAGAACTGATCAGCTGTGGATGTGCAAGAGCAGATGTGTCCACAGAGATGAGGTTTGATATTGTTTCCAAAAACTAAACAGTCATTTTGAGTCTAGTAACAGCAGCTCTACAAAACGACTATAAAAACTCACATTTATTGGATGCTGCAGAAAAATAACCCCGCTAACGCTTGCATAAGACAATAACCTCAACTTATATTAATGAAATGTCACAGCTGCATGTTGGATGGACACATTCTTCTGCTGCGTCGCCTCCACTCAGTTTGTTCGTCAGCATTCCATCCACTGCCACCGTTATCCCTGAACCAAAAAGTAATTTGCTGGCGACTGTTTATCGCTGACGAAGCAGCATTAGAATGAATATTCAAAAATATCATCTCACCCCACTGCTCCTGGGTTTTCTCTTGTTGCTGAAAGCCAAGGTATGAGATTGTCAGATGATAATACAAAGTATTACAGACACAACGAAAAAGCAAGCAAATATTGTCACGTAAGAATGAAAAATGCATTTATTTATGTACTGGTATACAGTACACTACAGAAGTATTTTTGGTCCCATTACAGCTCATTAAAACAAAGGCTTTTTTAGTGAAAGGAGATTTGGTTTAAAGCTATTGTTTAATAAATATCTGCATGTCATTATGTGACAATGTATACAAATTGGGTATGTACTCTATATATAGAAGTGTACCCCTTTCTAAACTACTTTGGTTTTTTTGGTTGTTAAACCAGAGCTTGTAAGTATTATCCAAGATGGCTGCCTCAGCCAAGCAGCAGCTTCACAGACTCCTAGTGAACTTGATCATTTTTTACCCTGATGCATGCTCAATAATCCAGGTAGAAAAATCTAAAAAAGCTAAGTCTGGTCTAAGCTAAGTCTTTTTTGTTTTGTTCCTGTTGTTTTGTTGTTGTTGTTGTTTTTTTGTTTGTTTTTTTTGCTCCTACAATCCACAGTTCGGGCATGAGCGCAACTCACTTATAGAGTTTTCTGTGTTGCTGCCTTGCCATCAGTCCAGGCTCAGGCCTGTCATGACGGCTGTCTCCATGATCCTCCATCTGCCTGCACGGACCGAACTCTATGGACCTGTTCGGTTCTGCGTGGAAACCTTGGATGTTTTCCGTCTGCCGGACCAGGTTCTTGAGGACAGTCTGGGAGGGCAGCTGCTGCGGTCTTTATTATCATCAAGCTACTGGCAGGACCTGCTAACAAGATCACACTGCTGACCGAACCTCACTGCTAACAGTACCATGTTGCTAAGATAACCTCGCTGTCATCAGAAAAGGACCATGCTCCTGTAGATTTATTTATTTTTCACTTTTGGTGCCTTGTTTCTGTATCTTTGATAGATGCTTTGAATAAATCCCAGTTTATGTTAGTTTTGTGGTCAGGTTCGAGCCCGACTCCGCTTGCATTAGCGTGTAAATTATAGCCGAACAGAACCTATGAGAATCGTGCTGCTGCTGTTCGGTGTATTGTTTTGCACTATTAAGTGTACAGTTAGGCGTTCATTTAGCGTATATCTTAGTTTATATCCTAGATCCTTATTTACTGTTTCTTTTTACACTTTATGTTTTTGCTATTGTTGGATGGGACCCTGTGTACACAGTTTTGTCCACCTCATGTACCCCATGCAATGCGAATGACCAAAAATAACTTTGAATCCTTGAATAATTCATCTTGGAAGACAACATTTCTCAATAACTGATTTGAATCAGGGAGTTAATTGGGGGAGTGGTGGCGCAGAGGTTAGAGAAGATGGGCCTGTGATCGGCAAGTTGCAGGTTAAACTCCCAGTACCATCAACATCATAATGTGGGTACAAAAGGTGTAGGCCGTGCTGGGCAGCGCTAATCCAAAAATTAGTTCCGCTATTTCAAAAGCACTAATTAATTTATTTAGGTCCGCTATTTCAAAAGCACTAATGTCTTATGAAAATTAGGGGAAGCTAAATTCTAAACCGCTATTTAAATTCAACAATTGGTAGCCAGCAAGTTATGCAATATTTGCACTACACTGCCAACTAGTGGTGCATGAACTGTTATACAGTAAGTTGTTTGAGTTTCAGAGTATTTAGTTTGGTTCTCTTCAACAGGTTTGACAAGGACAAAATGTACCCATTCCAAAGTCTGTTAGCTAAACTGCTGACATATTTGGCTGTTTTTTTTTCTTCTTTTGTTACTTTTAGTACCACTAGATCGCATGTGTCAAACTCAAGGCCCGTGGGCCAAATCCGGCCTACCATAACCGTTTCTGTGGCTCTCTACACCCTAGAACTTCAAGATAACAGTTGTAAGCATGTTGCTCTCAGGTGGTGGGTCCCCATCCCTACACTCCCTGGTCTCTCTGTTAATTGTCTTGCTTATCTCCTCCATTTTGTTGTCCAGGTGTTTGTGATTGTCATGCTGTGTGTTCATGTACCTGTATATAAGTCTGTATCTCTGTGTTTATCATTGTCCTGGCATTGGGCCTCATGCAAGAACCGTTCGTACGCACAGATTTGTACTTAAACTGTGCGTACGAGCGATTTAGGATCATTTGTGGCATTCAACAATGTTTTCGTATCCTAAGATTTTTTTCAGATACGAACAAAATTTACGTGTGGTCCAGAGCTGTCGTATATTTTAGGAGCAGTCGGTCCGCTGTTATCCAGACGGATTTTCTCCACTAATAACTTCATATTTCGTTATTTAGAAAATATTTTGGGTTTAAAAAAATCACGCACCATAATTATTCTTGACAATAGGTTATTCTGTTTGAATTAGAATTATAATTTTAAGTTTAATTTGTCTGGTGTGTCGCGCAGGCTTCAGTGAGTCGTGCGCTCCCCTTGGTCATCAAAGCCCTCCTCATATTAACACCCAGGTACATAAAATTCCCATACACCGCCGCAGAACAAGTACGAATTAAGACTGATTTTCATGCTATTGCTGGACTGCTGTGCCAAACACCATCGGAGCAATAGATTATTATATCTGATTCGAAATATAACCTGCAGAATGTGGTTGCGCGATGACCAGGAGGAGCGCGCATGACTCATTTGTGCTGCAAAACATGTTGGCACGCGTCTTGCGCAGCATGGCATTTATTGTCCATCCATCTCGGTAACGCAGACTATTCCTTGACCACCTCCTGTCCGTGCTGCGGCGAGACGTTTGTTTGAAGCCATTTTCAGATCAAACCATTTATTCTTGATTTCTGATACTGTACGACCCACGGGAGACACAACATATGCACTACAATATTAATATGAAGTTAACTGTAGTTTCGAGACATTTTAAAATGCTTCTGTTCAAAAACACATCCGACACTTGCGGGGGGTGGGGGGTAGCGGTGCGCCACAGCTCTTCTGAATAAGTGAAACTATAATGTAACACAGTTGTTTACACTAAAATTAAAAATATTTGACCATCCGACACTTGCGGGGGGGGGGGGGTAGCGGTGCGCCACAGCGCGACTGAGAGCAGAACTTCAATCTCCGAACGCGTGAAGTTCTTCTTTTTACTTCTTGATTTTGAATGAATGGACACTTCCTGCTGTCAAAAGGCAGGAAACGTGGCCTTATATGGTGTTTTGAGGGGTGGGAATTATGTAAATGACCTCTCCGCGAGCACGCGCAGGTGGATAGAACAGGTGGGATTCATTAAATTTACGCAGCTCGTTTACACACTTTTCCTGAGGATAGAAGAGTTTGTTGAATCTGACGTGGCATGTTCGTACGAACGCTTCGTACGAACAAAAGTAAGAGAAATTTAGGATAAAAATACGAACATGTTCGTGCATGAGGCCCATTGTCTCCTGTTGCCTCCGTCTCCTGAGTTCCTTGTGATTCCCTGAGTATGTAAGTTTGCTGCCCTGTCATAGGGTTGCCAACTCCTTGATAAATAAATAAGGGACACCTCTCGGCAGGCCAGGGCTGGTCACCCCATTTACACCCCCCCAACACACACACAAACACACACACACCCTGCCTGCCCCTCCTCACTTTGAAATCAACCTGAATTCATTTGGATACGTGTTTTTGAATTATAAAAATATGTATAAACAAATTATTACACAATTAACCATTTATTTTTAGTGCAAATAGAATTGCCAGAAACAAACATATCTTTTGAAAATTATGTATCTTTCTTAAACAGACCTCTGTCCTGCTTAATAACTTAAAACAGAATTATGTATCTTTCTTAAACAGACCTCTGTCCTGCTTAATAACTTAAAACAGTATTAAATAACAAAAAATCAATACGAACATTCTGTAATAGTGCATTTAGTGCAACGTGCAAATAAAGTTTGTAGTAAATTTGTAAACATAAACACATTGTGCCTCAAAGGCCATGGCTTTCCACTTGTAGTAAAAATAAAAAACTTGTAAACTAAACAGTGGAACGTTACATTATGGAGTCAACCTATTTTTTCCATTTGTATTTCTGCTGAGATCGTGCTGCAGCAAGGAGTGCTCTGTTTTTCAGTGCCAAAGAGTAAAACTCTGAGCAAGACATTTCATAATTTAGACTGACAATGAGCTCACTTCTAATTAGTTCAGTAGAACATTTGTTTCGCACATCAGTCCACTTACTTTTCATGAAAGAGAAAATCCTTTCCACAAACCCAGTGGAAGATGGGATGCTGAGGACAAAGGATACAACAGCCTGGATGTTGGGGAGGTCAGCTGCCTGAAGAACTTGCATCCACTTCTCTGCTGTTCCCTGGGACTGCCACCTTTCTTTCTCCTGAGGTGAGGTGGTGAGGTGGTCTATCAGGCTGTTTGCAGTCACACATTCCTCATACAGCTCATCCATAGACATGTTTAGCCTGCCAAAAGGTGTTAAAGTTCATTAGTGACACATAGCCTAGGTTATGTAGTGATAAATAAATGGAAAAACGTGTATTGTTTATATTTATAATTTAGCATTGTATTTAAACTACATTTTGAAATGTATTTATTAATTTACCTATATGAACTGTGTTTTTTTAAAGATGGACAAGGTTGTATGTTTGCATAGTGTAAAGTAAATTCACAATTATGTATTTATTTGTACGTGTCAATTGTACACTTTTGTTTATAACTATCAATAATTAAACATGGTTCACCACTACACTGGAAATTATTGAATTTTTACCTGCCAACCAGGTGAAGACTTTCAGTGATCTTCTCCACTTCCTCAAAGGATATTTTTCCAGATGCCAGAGAGAGGGGCTGAAGGTGAAAGAGCCAGTTTTCCTCTGAGAAGTCAAACCACTTCTGGACATAACTGATGGCACTCAGCTATTTTATGTTCTTAACTTCTGTGGCTGTCGCGGACGCCATTTTGAACAGTGCTAATGGCGAACTACTTTTTTTAATCCAGCAGATTTGACCATTTCGTGAAACTCTCAAGCTCAGAAGAACTTGTGCTATAACGTCAGCTATGAAATATATTTTTTCTCAGCAAAGAAATAATTGTTTTACCGTGTTTTCTTGGAAAGTCCTTAACTTCTGTGGCTGTCGCGGACGCCATTTTGAACAGTGCTAATGGCGAACTACTTTTTCAAATCCAGACACGTCACCTAGGCCGCTGAGAAACATCCATAAGTTCACCCTCCATGTTAAAAACTCTTCGTCTGACTCTTTGAAAACAAGCAATAAGGCTGCAGAGTAACACACTGGCTGCTAACTGCGCTCTCTAGCCAAGAGACTGAGGGGGACGCTTTTTTGTCACGGACCACATCCGGCGCTGACAGGATATGGTCTGTTAGAGCCCGTAAATAAGTTTTTTCGTTTTTACTGATAGATAATTAGTTATTAGCGGTACTGCATTTTAAATAAAAATAGCGCAAATCCGCTTATGAATTATAAAAGTTAGTCAATCTTTTTTCATTAATGAAAAGTGCGTTATAAATTGAATTCATTATTATTATTATTATTATTATTATTATTATCAATCCGCTGTAAAGCTAACAAATTGTTTAGGTCCGCTATAAGCGGATTAGCGCTTTAACGCTCCCCAGCGGTCTGGTGCCCACCTTTGAAAAGGTGAAACACCCACACCTGCCTCCACATCTGTCCACCCTGGGCCCCTGAGCAAGGCCCTCAACCCCCACCATCTGCTCCCTAAACAGGTCTCTCTTGAAAATGAGTTATTGTGGCTCAATTAGACTACCTGGATAAATAAAGGGCAAATAAATAAATAAAAAATCCAAAAAAATTTTGTTAGTCTTTAACAGAGGTTTAGAAATGAATGCATGTAGTTTACCAAACAGAGAACACAGTTTACAAATCCATGTGCAGTTTGCAAAACCAGGAGCATACCGGTACTGTAAAACTGAAAGTTATGCACCATAACTCATGTTCCCTGAGGGAAGGGAACGAGGTGCAACACTATTGCTATGGGAATTGCGCCCCCACGCGATTACCTGAAGGAAATACATTCACGCCTGGGCGTCAGCGTCACCTCAGAGGCCCCGCCCTCTGGTCATGGGAGTTAATGGTCTGATTAGAGAGTGAGGCCTGGAAATAAAATTGTCCTCTTACACTTTTAAGGTCAAAGGTTTGAACTTAATTATTTGAGTGTGTAACCCAATTGAACAACATGGATGTTTCCTGGTGCACAGATTGAACCAGTTTGTGAAGAAATGAGAAGGAAAAAGTCAGCTTTTGGGCAGATATCCAATGGCGTAGGCAAGGGGGGTTCAGGGGGTTCGAACGAACCGCCCACTTTTAAACGAGAAGTTGACCAAGCTAAACTGACATGCCTGGATAGGTCAATGGAAAAAGCGTTCGCCTTCCGTCCCAAACCTTATGGGTTCAATTCCCGCATGGTACAACGTTTTTTTTTTAATTCCTTCCAGATCAAAAAAACACAAGAAAACTATTTACAAAACAAGAAATAAAACAATACATGAAATGAAAGGAAGCAGAAGAAGAAAATAATCTTATCTGCCCCTTCTCAAACTAATTTTCTTTTTTTTCAAACACTCGATTCAAACAACTAATTTTACGTTTGTCTTTTATTGGATAAAAAAAGGAGTTAATATGCCTGTGGTTAACACATTCTTCTTTTTTTATCCAATAAAAGAGTGTTTGAAAATAAAAATTAGTTTGAGAAGGGGCAGATAAGATTATTTTCTTCTTCTGCTTCCTTTCATTTCATGTATTGTTTTATTTCTTGTTGTTTTGTAAATAGTTTTCTTGTTTTTTTTAATCTGGAATGAATAAAAGAAAAAAAAAGTTGTACCATGCGGGAATTGAACCCATAAGGTTTGGGACGGAAGGCGAACGCTTTTTCCATTGACCTATCCAGGCACGTTAGTTTATCTTGGTCAGCTTCTTATATAAACGAACCGCCCCTCATAAAAATCTGGCTACGCCCATGCAGACTGCACTACAGAAACTGCAGACTGCAGCTTTGAGACACTTGGCTTGCCAAACAAAGCCACCGTCGTCTCGCTCTGGAACTCCTGAAGCAAACGTCATATCAGCTTCATTTCGCCGCCCAGGTGAAATGAAGCTGATTTGACCATTAAATTGCATTTATTAAGGAAAAGTTGAACTGAAACACAACTTTACTATAGTTTTATCATTTCAAGCAAACAAATAATTGTTTTTACGTGTTAATCTAGTTAAATTCTTGTTAGTCCTCCCGTGCACGCTCCCGCGGCCGCCATTTGGCAGCCAATCGATTCGTAGCACAAACACCGGCCCACGTTTCCGTGTGGTCAGCGGTGACGTGTAACAAATGTGACGCGTCAGCAGTGACGCGGCATCATAGAACTACTCATACGATGAAGTGACTTATTTATGTTTTTTCCACTTTATTAGACATATTTGGACTGATGCAACTCATAAGGTGGTGCGACGTGTACGGTGGAAAGTCTGGTAGACGGTAACAGACAAGGAAATCACAAATTACATTAACTGTCAAACGACAACATTACTAAGCTTGAAACATTTGCAAGTATCTTTAAAAACGGCTTTTAAACAATTTTAAAAACTAGAAACTGAGACAAGTGAGATCATACCCAAAGTGTTTTGAAGCAGATTCCAGTCAGATAGAGCAGCAGAGGCCACAAAGAAAGACTTGGTCTTTAGAGTTGTTGACCACAAATACTGTTTGGGTTCGATGGATTTTTCCCATTAAACACCACTAATGGAAAACAAAAACAGGAGTGGTGATTTTCATTTTGAAATGCAAAATATTAATTAGTTTTTGTATTGAAATATAAATTCAGACATTTAACAAAAGGGCTTTTTTTTTTTATTACCAACAAAATAATAATGATTTGACAGTTAGAGTTGTTTTAAACCTTTTTTTTTTTTTTTTTGACACATCACATCGAGGATCAAGTCCCAAAGTGGTATGTTGGGATGCAGGCAGCTGTAGTGCACTGGTAGAACAATTTACTGTAATAACATGTTTGGAACTAGGGATGCACCGATAAATCGGCCGGCCGATCGATCGGCTCCGATTTCCTTAATTTGGGGAGATCGGTGATCGGCCGATCTTTAAATGAGAAGCCGATTTTATCTACCGATTTTATCTGCCTCAGCAAAGGTTGGAAAATCCTGAAAATTTAGGGTGCATTTTGACCTTTTAACACCTGAAAATCAGTATCTGCCAAAATCGGAATCGGCAGGTCAGACTTTCTAAAAATCGGTAATCGGTGATCGGCCAGAAAATTGAAATCGGTGCACCCCTATTTGGAACACTTATCTGTGCATTACCAACAATCAAATAATTTTGAGCAGAAAAGCCTTTAATTTTCACTTCCTCTGAGCACTAGTGGGAAAGTCCCAATATATTTGTTTTATGTGTGTGTGTGGGGGGGTCTTGCTAATTGAAGTAAATAAATTATGAGATAAACAGATTTAAATGTTTTTTTTTCCACTGGCTGTTTATTGCTGGGTCCATTTTTACAATTGTGTTCTTCCTCAGGTGTTGACTGAAAGTCGTCATGGCGACGCCGGTGTCTGTGCTCCGTCTGCCCAAAGGACCCGACCCCAACAGCCGAGGGTTTGACCCCAAGTCGCCCCGCTTCCTCGCCCTCTGCCGCACGTCCATTTCATCTTCGTCTGCTTCTGAGTTGGACGCCGAGGAGCTGCAGAGAGAGCAGCACGCCCGCTCTGTGCTGAGGGAGCGTTTCCTGCGCTGTCTGCTCTCCGTAACTAATAAGAAGGTTCGGTTCCACATGCACGAGAAGGTGAACGTTGAGGCCACGTTTGGAGCGTCGGACATTGACGTGCTGAACTTTCAGGTGTCGGACCTGCAGACTCCCATCGGCGTGCAGAAAGAGGCTCTGATCAGGAGTCAGGATGTGATTTCGTTCACTTTTGATATGTGAACACTTCAGACTCACGTTGTGATCAGAAGCACTTTGTTGTTGTTGTAAGTGGCCTTTATTTTGATATGGTCTTGTTCCATTGCTGTTATTTCTGTTTGAGTTTCTTTAGATTAAATGTGTGACTGCATCCAACAGTGACTATCAGTACCACCTTTAGTTGGCAGCTCAGAACACCACATACAGAACACCATGGACTTTGTGGATAAGGTGAGGGATGTCATCATGGAGACTGATGAAACAATGGTCTCTTTTGATGTCACATCACTCTTTACGTGCATTCCTGTTGATGAGGCAGTAGAGGTGGTCTGTTTAAGGTTAAAATCAGACACCACTCTGAGCAACAGGACCACACTTTCCACAGAACAACTGTGTCAACTCTTGAAACTGTGCCTGCAGTCAACCTACTTCACATATGGGGAGCAATATTATAGGCAGAAACATGGGTGTGCTATGGGGTCTCCAGTTTCTCCTATTGTTGCCAACCTGTACATGGAGGAGGTAGAAAAGAGAGCTTTGACATCCTTTTCAGGGAGACCACCAAGTCATTGGTTCAGGTATGTTGACGACACCTGGGTTAAAATTAAATCTCAGGAAGTCCAACATTTCACTGATCACATCAACTCTGTGGATAAATATATCAAGTTCACACGAGAAGATGTAAGAAATGGCAGGTTGGCTTTCTTGGACTGTGAGGTCTCAGTCTCTGATGGAGGACATTTGGATACAAACCCACTCACACAGACCAGTATTTACAGTTTTTACAGCTCCCATCACTCTTTGGAGCACAAGTTAGGAGTCATCAGGACTCTGTATCACAGAGCAGACAGCGTCCCCACTAACTCAGGAGCCAGACAGAAGGAGAAATCACACACAAGACAGGCTCTAGAGAAATGTGGATATCCTAACTAACCCAAACGACTCCAGCCAGCCATCAGGTGAAAAGAAGGAACCCAGACCCAGACCAGTGGTCATTCCGTATGTTGCGGGAGTTTCAGAGAAACTGAGACGTTTATTTTCTAAACACAACGTCCCAGTGGCTTTTAAACCACAAAATACATTACGGCAAAGACTGGTTCATCCCAAAGATCCAGTCCCCCGGCACAAACAGAGTAATATTGTGTATGCTGTTCAGTGTCAGGAGGGCTGTGATCAGTCTTACATCGGGGAAACTAAACAGCCACTGGCCAAAAGGATGGCCCAGCACCAGTGGCGGCTCCAGAGATATTTTTCTGCAGGTGCTAAGGAGGGGCTAAGCATTTTACTGAGGATGCTATGAAGCATCATTTGTTCTTTCAGTTCTCAAGGTCAATGTGTGTCATTCACATCACATGTGGTACATAAGGTGGAACGAAACTATGGACAGGGTCCCAGTTACATCCAACAAAAATACAAATTGTAAAGAAAAACAGTAAAAAAGATCTGAGACATGAAATAAGAAATACACTAAACTAAAAATACACTAAGCACTACTAGTACGAAACAATGCGCCAAACAATAGCAGCACGAACATGAGTCTGTGTGAGCAGATGAGGACGAGTGAACACAGCAACATGAAACAGATCAGCAGCACATAACCAAATGGTATTACAGTGATTTGTTTTCACAGTGATATTTCAGACTAGGGGTTCATGAGTCTAACAACCTCGGGGTAGAAGCTTGTAGCCATAACGAAGGGTGAGATGGAGGAAGAAGGATGACACCTTTTCCATCTCAGCCCCACTACATTTGTTTTATTTATTTTTCATTCATTAAAGTTTGGCACCCACTGGTCAGTTTACTGACCAACAACAACTTAATCAATATATTCTACAAAGTACTTCAGTGACTGATTCTGATTAGTAAAGGGTGAATATGTTATTACAGGGAGTTCTATACCAGAACAAATGAATAATCATCCGAATAAAGTTGTCTTTTAAGTTTTATTACAAAAATAATCAAACTAAAAATCAACAACAATAACAAACAAGCAATAATAATAAATCAGTCAAGGCTTAATTCTCTTGTCTAAGGCAAAATGAACTCTTTGAGCAGGAATTATTTCAGTTTTATACGTGCATGAATTTAGATGCAGTGAGGCTATTTTAATAAAGTTTATTTTGGATTTTGGTTAAAAGTAGTTATTTAATGTGACCAGATAAGTCATTTATTATCACTGCAAGCCAGGAAATGATTTATCAAGTTGTATTAGCTAAAAATGGCATAACCAGAGGCATCATGTCACCAGTTTCTGCTCCTTACTGGGTCAGTGTTGAGAGCATCACTCATCTTTGTGGGCTTCAGCTGGTGGATCAGATATTTTGTTTGTTTTTAACTCGATATAATCACAGATTTTTTTTTTATTCATTAGTTGTGTTTTGCGTGCAAAATATCACAACCACATTTTAAAGAATATTCATTCAGATGAAAAAGAAAATACAGTATTCTGACATTTTCTTGGTGGTGCTAAGGGGGTGCTGTGACTTTTCCAGGGGGGGCTATAGCACACCCTAGCTCCCACCTGCCCAGCACAGAAGATCAACATCATCAGGTCAGGACTCTGCTGTCTGTTTTTGTCAGTCACCAGCAAACTGACTGATCCACTATGAGAAGGTGCTGCTTATAGAACTGAATTTGTTGCAGCTCCTCAGACTGAAGAAGTCTTCTGGATAAAAGACAAACGTTTCAACAAAAGAATCTGTCCTGAGGACCTGACTCAACCTTGTTTGAACTAACAGTATCATCTTTTTACCACAAGAGGGAGCCATTACGTTTGGTTTACAGAACATTAAGGCCTTCCTAAAAGACTGCTCCATCTTTCAAAAGACTACTTGTGCTTTAAGAGTATGTTTACCCAAAGCAACATCCTAATGACTGAGGAGGCACATTTAGTTCTTGTTTCAGATGCAATAAGGAGCAGCTACTAATCTCATTCCTTCTGTTCAGTCCTGTAGACAGTTAACACTGCTGATCTTTTTTAACGGGACACAAAAGGAATTATTTTATTTATTTTATGGAGGTTAAAAAATGGAGCGTTTATTTGTGACTGTGCTGAAAAATGAGTTTTATTTAGAAGTTCTTAAAAACTTCAAAACATTATGTAGTTTGTTGAAGTATTTTTATTTATCATAATATTTTTGTTTGTTTTTGAACGTTTTTTTCTTAGTCTGGAGTGACGCCGTCATCGCTCCCTGCCCTATGTTTAAAAAAAATAAATGCATCTTCAGTGACACCAAACACCAAAAGGATTTTCTGGTGCTACACCACATGTGCAGAGAAAAATGATGAGTTTCCAAAAAAAATTTAAGTATAATGAAACAAAGGATTATTTCTGAAGTCAAACCTGTCAGAAAACTTTAATTTATAAGTGGATTGGTGCCGTTGTTTGGGATTTTAATCCTGGGATTGCTCCATGGTGTCTGTGTGGACTTCTTTTCATGCAAGTCTCAATCACAGCAGAAATCAGTGCTTTGAACTGTTTTGCACTGCAGCCTCAAGGTCGTGGGGGTCACCGGTACTGTATTGAGCAGCCACCATGAGAGGCAGGGGACACCCTGGACAGGCCCAAGTCCATCACAGGGACACACTGAGACAAATGAGACAAGCATTCACTCGCACCTAGAGACAATTGAGTTCCCAATCAGCCTAACATGCATGTTTTTGGTCTGTGGGAGGAAACCCACGCATGCACGGAGAGAACATGCAAACTCCACCCAGAAAGGCCCCCGCTGGGATTTGAACCGACGGTCTCACTGAGAGGCAGCAGCTCTACCAACAGTCACCGTGCCACCCCTGGAGAAACAAACCTGTAAAAAGATAACTTTGGGAAAGTAATTTCTTGTTCATACTTCAGAAAAATAAATCAAAAAGGCGTTCAATTCAAGATCAACTGGACTTTATTTGTAACAGAAGACGTTTCGCTTCTCATCCGAGGAGCTTTATCAATTCAATTCAGAAAAATACTTTCATCAAAATATATTTATTAAATGTGTTGACAGAAAACATTGATTCATTACTCGTCATTTCCCATGATGCACCACGGTTGTCTATAATTCAAGTATAACTTTCTAGTTTACCCTCATGATGTAGTTTATCAACATGATTATGAAACGACTGGACTGTTTCTGTTTCTTTAAGCTTGGTTCCTGTGAAAGTAAAAAAAAAAAATCTGTCAAAATATTTTATTAACAGTATTCAACGTTTAAATCTCTGAGCTGAACATTTCATGTTTTCTTGTTCGTCATTCTGTCAAAGGTTTAAAATCAGAGGACTAAAATAATAAAACGACGTCTGATCGTGACTAATTTTAGAAAGAAGACTCCAGATCAGTTAGTGATGGGTTGTTTCTTGTGGGAGTGGGATGTGCGCCCCCTGCTGGGATTTTCCTGTTACTGCTGCCGGTTTTGACCTTTGACCTGCCTGCAAGGTTGATGTGGTGAGACAAAATTTACTGGGTTTTTACAGGAAAGTTTCTGAACCGTTTCATGCAAAGTTTTTATTTACAGTTTGTATAACTGCATAAAGTATTGCTCAACATAATGTGGCTCTGTCTTGTAGCCAACACGGATTTACACTTTGCACCTATTGTATTTTCATTTTGTAGGCTACACTTTCATCTATATTTTCACCTTGCACAGAAAATGGAGCAAATGTAGTTTTTGCCTGTGCACGTGTTTGTTTGTACCCTTACCAAAATATAGAATTACTGAATGAATATTAAACCTCCAGAAAGTAATGATTGGCTGTGCATCTACAAATGATTAATATGAGTCAATTCAAGATGGCTGCCACAGCTAAGAAACCTTAATGAAAGAAAAAAAAATTAATTAGGCAATCTTACAAATGTTAAGTTAAATTTTGGTATGGTAGTAGTAGCTGAAAGTGATTCCCAACTGATCCACTGACTAACTGATCGCACATGATCTGTTTTTAAACTTTCATTATTTGAGTCAACTGTCTGTCAAAATATCTCATGAACCACTTAATAGATTTTCATGAAAACTTCATAATGTAATAAGTGGATATACCTCTACAACTCTTCAACTGTTGGAGTCAACCCAATTCAAGATGGCCAGTTAATTAACCAAACCAACACAAAAAATGGCTACAACTCAGCTGTTTTAACAGCTATTGAGCTACAGGCTGGTGCGTTAGTATCTGAGAGTAAACCTGAATTTATACTTGAAGTATCATGATATTATGCACTATCACAAACCTGAATTTGTACTTGAAGTATCATGATATTATGCACTATCACATGAGATCACACATTTACAAGTTTTTTTGGGGAAAAAGGGAAGTAAATGTCTTCTAATCACAACATGAACATGATGTCGCTGGCATGAAAGGGAGAGTTGGCGTTGTTATCAGAAAACCGTTAAAGCTACTAAATCTAAATTATATTCTGATATAATTGTCTCCAACTCCCGCAACCCCCGAGCTCTTTTCTCCACCCTGAACACAGTTCTACACCTCAGTGAGCCTTCACCTCTGGAAGCCTCAACTGAACAGTGTGAAAACTTCCTCCATTTCTTTTTAGAAAAAGAACACCCGGGCACTCATTTCTCCACCAGCTCATGACCCGGCGTCCATCCCGTCTTAGTGTGTAGCCGTGTTTGACCACTTTGAGGCCATCTCTCTGTCTTCACTGGAGCAGGTCATGTGCAGCATGAAGCATCTGGTTCCCCAGATGTGGTCCCCCCTCGACTACAAAAGGAGTTTTTTTCCTACTCTTGGTCCTTCTATTCTCGCTATTGTGAATAGCAGTATATTCTCAGGTGTGGTCCCAAAAACCTTTAAACATGCTGCTGTCCAGCCTCTTCTGAAAAAACCTAACCTTGACCCATCGGTGGTGTCCAACTTCCGGCCTGTCTCCAGACTCCCATTCACTTCTAAACTACTGGAAAAAATTGTTGAGTCTCAGTTGAAATGCTTCTTGGAGGATCACGCCATCCTAGAGTTGTTCCAATCCGGCTTCAAATCTCTCAACAGCACTGAAACTGCTCTACTGAAGGTTTGTAATGACATTTTCATAGACACAGATGCAGGTGATTCTGTGCTCCTTGTCCTATTGGACCTTACATCGGCTTTTGGCACCATCAGCCACAACATCCTCATTTCTAGGTTGGAGCAGTGGGTGGGCATCACAGGGTCAGCCCTCAAATGGTTTGAGTCCTACCTCTCTGACAGAATCAGTTGTGTCTATATGAAATATTTCAGTTCAGCATCTGTAGCGCTTCAGTGGGGGGTACCGCATGGGTCCATCCTCGGTCCCCTTCTCTTTTCGTTAAACCTGATGCCACTAGCTATTTTCTGCAAACACAACATAGCCGTTCATTTCTACGCCGATGATTGTCAAATTTACTTCCCCCTGAGGCACAGAGGCTCACGCTCTATTCAACCTCTTCTTGACTGCCTGGCTGACATCCAGGACTGGATGGCTTCAAACTTCTTAAGTTTCAATGAGAAGAAGTCTGAAGTCATGTTGTTCCATCCCAATGGCTCTTTCACGAACCACGGCATTGACCTTCTCTCTCTAGCCCCGCTAGAGAAACAAAGGGTCACTAATCTGGGAGTGATAATGGACCCTTCCCTGAAACTCAACAGTCATGTAAACATGATTGTTAAATCCTGCTTTTTTCAGCTGAGGCGGCTGTCTAAGCTGAAGCCCATACTATCCAAAAAGAACCTTGAGACAGTAATCCATGCTTTCATAACATCGAGGCTCGATTACTGCAATTCAATTCTGTGTTGGCCATTTTAGTTAGTTTCTCTTACTATTTGTATCTATATTTTTATTTTATGTTTTCCTGTCCGCTGTGCTTGTTTGTTTCTATTGTACAGCACTTTGGTTGGCCTTGTTGCTGTTTTAAGTGCTCTATAAACAAATTGGTAGGGTATGAAAGGTGGCGAGTGATAGGCATTCAAGGATTTTTATCTGAAGAAGAATAAAAAACATGCATGTTTTTGTTCTGAGGGAGGAAACCAGAGAAACACGAGGAGAACAGACAAACTCCACACAAAGACCCTGCAGGTCCAAGCCAGGGATTGAACCCAGGTCTTGCAGTGAGGCAGCAGTACTAACCATTAATCCACCGTGCTGCCAAATTCATCATTTCAGGCTCCAGGGTTGAGTGTGACCTTCTGTTTCAGAAGGCACCATCAGTAATCCAGCCACGAATACAAAGCATAAAGTATACGACCGTCATCAGAGATTTAGCATCTTTACAACGTGGGACATAAATTTAGATCAAAGCTCTTAAATAGATCAGATCATTTTTTGTTAAATGTTTCACAAAGAGCCCCCACGACAGCAGAGAAAATCCTAGTTATCTAAATCAACATCGTAAATTGAATTCAGAGTAACTGGATTCATCACCACTGGGCCGTTTCAGAGGAGGAGCGGTGGGGTGG